>JAFMOC010000108.1:297500-595000 GCA_019802505.1 Corydoras sp. C115 | reverse complement strand
AATTAAATATTCTCATTGATTCTTGACAAAGTTGTTCTTGTTCTGTACAAAGTTGAATGTGCTGAAAACAAAATCACACAAAAATCATCAATGAAAATCTAATTTATTAACTAACGGAGGCCTGGATTTGGAGTCACACACAAAATTAAAGTGAAAAAACACACTACAGGCTGATCCAACTTTGATGTAATGTCCTTAAAACAAGTCAAAATGAGACTCAGTATTGTGTGTGGCCTCCATGTGCCTGTATGACCTCCCTACAACGCCTGGGCATCCTCCTGATGAGGTGGCGGATGGTTTCCTGAGGGATCCCAGACCTGGATTAAAGCATCTGCCAACTCCTGGACAGTATGTGGTGCAACGTGACGTTGGTGGATGGAGCGAGACATAATGTCCCAGATGTGCTCAATTGGATTCAGGTCTGGGGAACAGGCAGGCCAGTCCAGAGCTTCAATGCCTTCAGCGTGCAGGAACTGCTGACACACTCCAGCCACATGAGGTCTAGCATTGTCCTGCATTAGAAGGAACCCAAGGCCAACCGCACCAGCATATGGTCTCACAAGGGGTATGAGGATCTCATCTCGGTACTTAATGGCAGTCAGGCTACCTCTGGCGAGCACATGGAGGGCTGTGCGTCCCTCCAAAGAAATGCCACCCCACACCATTACTGACCCACTGCCAAACCGGTCATGCTGAAGGATGTTGCAGGCAGTGTGAACAGTGTGCAGTGTGCAGTGTGAACCTGCTTTCGTCTGTAAAGAGCACAGGGCACCAGTGGTGAATTTGTCAATCCTGGTGTTCTCTGGCAAATGCCAAGCATCTTGCACAGTGTTGGGCTGTGAGCACAACCCCCATCTGTGGATGTCAGACCCATCCTCATGGAGTCGATTTCCAACCGTTTCTGCAGACACATGCACATTTGTGGCCTTCTGGAGTTCATTTTGCAGGCCTCTGGCAGTGCTCCTCCTGTTCCTCCTTGCACAAAGGTGGAGGTAGCAGTCCTGCTGCTGGATTGTTGCCCTCCTACGGCCTCCTCCATGTCTCCTGGTGTACTGGCCTGTCTCCTGGTAGCGCCTCCAGCCTCTGGACACTACGCTGACAGACACAGCAAACCTTGCCACAGCTCGCATTGATGTGCCATCCTGGATGAGCTGCACTACCTGAGCCACTTGTGTGGGTTGTAGGGTCCGTCTCGTGCTTCCACGAGTGTAAAAGCACCAACAACATTCAAAAGTGACCAAAACATCATCCAGAAAGCACCGGTACTGAGAAGTGATCTGTGGTCCACCTGCAGAACCACTCCTTTATTGAGTGTGTCTTGCTAATTGCCAATAATTTCCACCTGTTGTCTATTCCATTTGCACAACAGCATGTGAAACTGATTGTCAATCAGTGTTGCTTCCTAAGTGGACAGTTTTATTTCACAGAAGTTTGATTTACTTGGAGTTATAATGTGTTGTTTAGGTGTTTCCTTTATTTTTTTGAGCAGTGTAGTTTGTGTGTGTGTCTGTGTGAGAGAGTGGGCTCAGTGATAGTTTGGAGCCTTGGTCTAGGTGTATCTGCCCAGTGCCTGAAATGTTCTCCCCTCTATGGGCATGAGGGAACACCCCCCAACACACACAACCCCAGCAGAGGATTAAATAGAAGATAATGAATTAATGTATCTGATGAATTTGTATGAATTTTATTGTAAATTGGTGCTTATTATTCATCCTTCATTCACTCATGAAGGATTAATCTTCCAATTAATCTTCTACTAGGGTCACAGAGGGATTCGCAATGCCCATCCAGGGGAGAAAGTTTTGGAGGCTGCACAGATACACCTATGACAGAGCACCAATCTATCGATGGGCACGCACACACTCACACACACACTATATGGGGCAATTTTAAGCATTCAATTTACCTTGAGTCCATGTTTTTGGACTGTGGGAGGAAACCAGAGAACCCGAATGAAACCTATGTGGAAAGGAGAGAACATGGAAACTCCACCCAGATTGGGATTTGAACCTAATGGCGATCACTAGCCACCATGCCGCCCTGTGTGCTTATTAGTAATATTTTATTTTTGTGATGTTAATTTTTATTCTTTTGAATTTTACAGGACAAAATTCCCTAAGTTTTGCAGGTAACAGTTACATTAAGTACAGAATAAACGAGAGCAGCAAAAGTCAGGGCATAAAACTTGGCCTGAAGATCAGAACTCTGCAAAGTAATGGAGTCATAATGTATCGACGAGCTGAGCCATGTACCATGCTAAAGGTTATCATATACACAATTCCACACAGTATTAGTTACTAAGCTCTACAGTTATAAATTCCATCCATCCATCCATTATCTTCCACTTAATCCTTTACTATAAAGGTTGGGGTTATGGCGCTCTCCATGCCCATCCTGGGGAGAACGTTTCGGGCGCTGGGCAGATACACCCAGGACATGGCACTAATCCATGTTTTTGGACTGTGGGAGTAAACCGGAGAACCCGGAGAAAACCCACACGGACACGGGGACAACATGGAAACTCCACCCAGGTTGGGATTCGAACCGGGAATCCCTAGCGCTGTGAGTCAAATGTGCTAACCACTAAGCCACCGTGCTGCCCAGGTTATAAATTGGTATTTGAATTTTAAGGTATTTGAATTCAAATTTTAATAATACTCACATTTATTCATTCATTCATTATCTCCCGCTTTATCCTCTATTAGGGTCGCGGTGGGGTTCCCCATGCCCATCCAGGGGAGAACATCTCGGGCGCTGGGTAGATAGACCCAGGACAGGGCGACAATCCATCGCTGAACACACACTCACTCACACAGACACACTCTATATGGGGCAATTTTGATACTCACATTTAGTAATTTACGATTAAAGGTAGCTACCATATTCATCAGCAGGTTTTACTTGTGTAGTGGATAATTCTCAGGACTGCAGTAACACTGCATGTGGTGTTAGGGTCTAGAAATCATTAGGGTTCAGTTAGAGGAAATTTCGTCAGGCTAAGGTAGAAACTGTCATAGTATGCCTTAGTGCCTTATCCTGTATACTAAAGTGCCCTAGTATTTCTATTAGCATTCTATGTCATCAGCTAAAAGAAAAAATGAATTCCAAACATCATTCAATAAATTAAAACAATATTTATAGTTTTAAATGCCGAACAGAATAAATTCTTCATAAAACTTAAACATATTTTTTGCCTTTAAGTAAAATTAATTAAATCATTATAAATCATTATAGTTAGACTTGAATAATAATTGTTAACTATGTTTATTGATGGTTGTTGAGAATAATTCTTAAAAAACTGTTCACTTAGATTATAGGAGGCCATCTCTGGTTCCAGCTGGACTGTTCTAGCAGTCTTGATGTGCTGGGCATCTCTGGACGCCCTATCAATGACGGTGTATGGCATGCTGTTGAACTGGAACTGACCAATAACTACACACTGCTCTCATTGGATGACAGCTATGTAGAGCGCTGGCATGCTGCCCAGTCCCCTGTTTGGCTCTGGTCAATGGAAACAGATGTGTCACTGTTTTTTGGAATACAGATGCCACAGATAGGCAGACATGGGGCACCACAAGCCCTTCATGGTTTCCAGGGCTGCCTGGCTGCTGTGGCACTACATGGGAATGAGCTGCATCTACAGAACAAAAGAAGCCACTATGGTGAGGTGGTGGCTATTAGTGAGGTGAAACAGGGCTGTGTGCTCTATCCTGATGCCTGCCTTGAGGTGTTTTGCCAGAATGGCGCTACCTGCCTTAGTCTGCATGGTGGAGGTAAGATTTATTACATAGAGACATTTTGGCTAGTTTTAAGTGTTTTGATTTTTCTGGTCTCCAAATTTATGCTCAAATTAATTGCCTTCATTTTTTTAAACTAGTCCAATCCTGTTTTCGAAAGCTCACGTCTTGCCCAATAACTAAAACTAAACTAAAACTATTACTTTAAATGTATTGTTTTATAAAACTTGTTCTAAGTCAAATATATTTATAATCCATCCAATTTATAATCAGTTCTTACTCCATTACACCAACATAGACAGAGGAAAAAAAAACATCCCTGTTGCACAAAACAATAACGCTTGAAATAAGCATGTATGAATGAATGTATGAATTCAATTTGTCTTCCAAATTCGACAATTTATCAGATTAGGTAAATGGATACCCCTAGTGAGGAGTAAAGAGTAACAAAAAGTAGTATAAGGGTCTTAGTGGGTGAGTGACAACTGTGCTGTGTCTATATGTTAAGTAATGAATCTAGAGAATTTCTACAAAGATTTTGTCCAGATATGCAAAATCTTTCACTATTCCACTTAAGTAAAGCTTTAATTAAATGCAAAAATTGTATGTCTAGGCTAAATACAAAACAGTGTTATACTGCGTTAGACATTAAACTTGAGAACTACAAGTTCAAAGCAAACAAAACATAACAGGAGACAGATGACAATCAGCCATCAGAAAACTTATCCGTACAGTGATTAGACTTTTTTGAAATTAGCAAATTACAAGGTAATGTAATGTTGCACTATTCACCTACCTTAGCCTATGTGTTTATTTAAGAACTGTGAAGTCAATTAAATACCAGGAGTGTATATACAATATTATTAGCAAACCAATAAAAAGGAAAAAACAGCACATGTATTCGTCATGCTTCTGCAGGTGTGCTAAAGCTCACTTCAGTTTTATTTGTATAGCTTTTTTTAAAAATATGTAACACAGCTTTATAGTTCCACTATTTCTTACACATACAAAATGATAAGGCATTGGTTTGGACGTCCTTATAAAATAAATGACAATGATAATATATTTTTATAGCTCCATAAATAAATTAAGCAATTATACTTTATCTTTCTTCTAGACACCAATTTAAAAAATATATTTCCAATGCCTTACGGGTGGCAGATTTCAATAAAAACGCATAACTGACAATCAGCAACAGGTTCTGTCAGTCAGTGTTATAATTTTATAGATTACATAATGTGAGCAAGAAAGATGCAATGTATATTGCAGCTATACAGAAAACAAAATATCAATTTATTGTCTGTTTATTGCAAAATTTGCAATATATATTGGTTATATAGAATACAAAAGTTTTTCTTGAATACTTTTGTAAGTATTAATCTTACTATTAAATAGGCAGACAAAGTCTTTTCTGTGTGAATTTTTCCTGCTTTCTGATTTAATGATTTACTCCATGAGTCATAGTTTTCTTTCTCCAAACCAAAAAGGTTTTTGTAAATATGACACCAGAAACATGCAAGGGGTGCAAACAAAAGGCTTTATTGCCAACAGACACTCCTTGTGTTACAGGATAATCAGCACAGCCTCCCTTCTACGCTTCCAACAGCCAGCCAAAAAACTCCTCTCTCTTCTTACAGTTTAGAGAACACACACAATCACAGGTTCTTAATTCCAGGCAGGTGTCACTGCTTACCTGATCTGCCTCCCAAGCTTGCCTCCTGTCTGCAGGCTCCACCCATCATACCCTCACTAAACAACATGCTAATGAATTATTAAGATGTTAGATTTTCCATTGGTGTTAATGTAAAAGGAATCCTATCCAGAAATAATAAGACTTTTTAAAAATTTTAATGTTTCATATTGAATATGGGAAAATAGTATTGGAATTCTAGTGTTGCATGCAGTTTATTCCACAATCAACAAAAAATATTGCTCATAGCCTTGCTTCTGCAGTAAAATGAATACTGAAATGACCAGAACACAACACAAATATGCACTTTTATATGCAGCAAATCTGTATCTTTTATGATTCCATTTTAAAAATAATTACTTCTACTGATTGTTCATTCAGTTTCTAATATGCTCATACTTCTTACAGAATTACAGTCAAAAGATATGTAGTTAATTACAAAAAGGCCAAAATATAGTGTAAGTATAGTTAAGAGTACCTGCACTGTGTGAATGGAGCTGCGAAGCTCAGGGGGCCAGATTTGCTTTTCGGAGCTATTCACACTCTGTCTTATTATTGTATGTCTGCTTATATAATACATGATAAGAGTCAATGAATATGAATCTTATCTCATTATCTTCCCCTTAATCCTATACTATGGTAAGTGGGGCGATGACGGAGGTCCCATTCAGTGGAGAACATTTCAGGAGCTAGACAGATACACCCTGAACAGGGCACCAAATCCACTGCTGGGCATACACTCCTGCACAAAGACACTTTACCTTTAATATACTGCTGGGCAGTATATTAATATACTATAATATAATATATTTAATATACTGCTGGGCATACACTCCTGCACAAAGACAATTTACCTTTAATATACATAATACACAGTTTTTAAATTGATAAGCAGTCATAATCAGTAATTAAATTAATTCATTCATTCATTATCTTCTGCTTAATCTCCAGGGAAGAACATTTCGGGCGCTGGGTACACCCAGGACAGTGGCCAATCTATTACTGGGCACACACTCACTCACTCACAGAGGCACACAGACCAAATAGGGGAAATTTAGAGCAGCCAATTCACCTTGGACTGTTTTTGGACTGTGGGAGAAAACCCACACCTGTACCTGGAGTACCTGGAGCAAACCCACGTGGAAACAGAGAAAATATGAAAACTCCATACATATTGGGATTCGAACCTGATTCCGCAGCACTGAGATGTGCTAACTACTACATCACAGTGCCATATAATACATGAATATATAATACACTTGTGAGTAAGTGTGTGTCCAGTGATAGATTGAGGCCCTATCCTGGGTGTATCTGCCCAAAGCCCGAAAAGTTCTCCCCTGGATGGGCATGGGGAACCCATGGAACACCATGGATAAATGGTGGCATAGTGGTTAGCATGTTTGACCTTCAGCACTGGGGATTCCATGTTCTCCCCAAGTCCACATAGGTTTTCCCTCCTCATTTTTCCAGTAATGACTCTGGTATTTATCTTGACTTGAATTGTGTTACGTGTATTACATTTAATATTAAAATCCAGTGATAATCTGTGTCTTAACCACTGAACCATCACTGTCTTACATCAAACCAGCATTATAAAAACATCACATTATACTAAATAGGGAGTTATAAATCACTTCATTTTAATTGTTTATAATAATTTAATTATTTTAACCCCACAGTGTTTGCTTGTGTTTGCCCACCAAAATACACTGGTCCCCGGTGTGAGATGGAGATCACATCTTGCATGCCGACACCATGTCAAAATGGAGGAGACTGCAAAGCAGTCGGCAATACTTTTCTATGTGGCTGTTTGAAAGGCTTTACTGGACTCATGTAAGTGCCGTCTTTCTCATTTTACTGTGAATGCAAATCCAGCTTTTGAATTTAAATTTGAGTTTGAAATTGTCATTACTGCTTTTTGTGATTGGTGGATATTGAAAGCAATCCGAACATGGCATTCAGACCATGTGATCTCAGAGATAAGTATTGTCCAGCAGAGGGCACTATTTTACCTGCTGAAGATTTTTAGAAGTATTTCATGGCACTTTTCTCTCCACATTTTGGCATCACTGCTAAACATATACAGTATATTGTTAATATATTTTTTAGAATTTATTAGTTCAATCTATTATTTATAATGCAAACAAAATCATTTTAGTTATAAGACGTTAACATTAAAAGTTAAAAACTACTCTAAACATGAATATAATAGTTTATACATCAGTGTGTCATGTTAGACATTTTGATCAGTTCAATGTAAATAATATATGTGTGTGACTGGATTTTATGAAATGCAGATGTGCGTTGTATCAAGATTTTTCGTTGAACGTAACAAGGCAACTGCAGATTTTAGTTTGAGTCTGTCCCCGTCATTACTATTGAATACCTGAAGTTGTCCAAAAAGGTGGCCAGAATTAAGCCTCCGGTATTAAGTAACAAGTAAACAACACATTAAGTAAGTGCAATTTGACAAACAATATTGGAACTTTCTTTAGGACAATGTTTTATGGTTAAGTAAAACTAAAAATACTTTTACTTTCATACACATCTCTATTAAGAGGTATACTGGTTATGCTTAGGATACATGTTTATTTTTTTAATGTAAGTGCTCAACACAAGTTCTTGTTTTATTTTTAAGAATATAATTTGGATAATTCATATAAAATGTCAGAACCCCTTTTTTAGCATCCAGCTGGAAAATAGAGCAGACTATTTGACCTTCTTCAAGTAACAATATGCCAACCCTGAACTTTAAAGCTGGCCTAAACAACTGTCAAGACTAGCTGTTGTTGTTTAAAATGTTGTGTCTCTGTAATCTATAAGGAATAGGGGACAAATAAACGGGAAAAGTGTAGTGTTACAGTTATTTAAGGTCTAACAGAAGTGTGCTCTTCAAAGAATTTCATTTACAGAAAGTAGTCTAGCATGTTTAAGGCATAGTGTAATTGCTTTAACTAACCCTTGGATGTGAGGTTGTACAACATTCAAATATATAATTACAATATGTCTTGCGTGGAAGATTTGCTTCTATTTAATTAAAAGTTTAACATATTTTAAAAAACAACTTTTAATAGTATGGCCTTATTAATGTTTTAATCTAAACATAATATTGCACTTTTTTATGTTGCAATTTTTTAAATGTGATGCTGAAACATTAAAAACACTTGCCTCCCCCAGGGAGTTATATCATATAATTAAAAAATAAGTAGCTGAATGACCACAGAAATCCTTTTTCCCAATTATAACAGATGTGACGAGGATGTGAATGAATGTGAACGAGAAGAGTGTGAAAATGGTGGTTTGTGTGTCAACACATTTGGTGCCTTCTACTGTAACTGCACTGCCGGCTTTGAAGGCCAGTTCTGTGGGAAGCCCTCATCAGATGCTCCAGACACACAAGCAGAAGAGCTGTCCTACATTGGCCCAGCAGAAGTGATTGGCATTGGTGTGCTGCTGTTTGTGGTCATGGTGCTTCTCGTGTTGCTTGCAGCTTTTCATAAAAAGGTGCTCCGCAAAGACTGGGCTAATACTGAAGCAACCAATATTTCCACCGAGGCTGGAAATTCTCTAAATAAAACCAGAATGGGAACTGAAGGCATTGGGTTAAGAACTGTTTCAGTGTATAAAGGAGAGAGCTCTGGAGGTCCCCCGCAGGTCATGGTCCGCCCCACCACCTACGCACATCCTCTGTACCAAGTTGACAAAGCGCAAGGCCTTGCTACAATCTCATGTGCACCGCTGATAGGCACTTTTCAGATGGAGAAACACCATATCATGAGTGTGCCTAGGAGAGAGGTAGCTGTGTGTAGCGTAGCTCCAAATCTACCTTCAGTGCTGCCAAATCGCCCTCTCCATAAACCTCCTTGGGAGGATGATGATGATGATGATGATGATGAGGAGGAGGAGGAGGAGGAGGAGGAGGAAGAGGAGAATGAAAATGAAAAATATCAAAGCCAGTGTCCAAAGTGGCAAGATGAGGTCTATCAGGCAGACGAGGCAGAAATGGACAGAAACCAAGGTAACACTATAATTGTTCATCTGAGAATATTATGCTTATGCATGGTGCAGGATGTAGAGTTACAACAATGCATGCTTGAAGTTTGTCAACAGTCATTCATTCATTCATTCATTCATTCATTATGTTCCGCATAATCCTCTACAAGGGTTGCAAGGGCTTCACCCTTCCCATCCAGAGGAGAAAGTTTCTGGTGCTGGGAAGACAGGGCACCAATCTATTGCTGGGCACAAACTCACTCACACACAGAGGCACACAGACTATATAGGGGAAATTTAGAGAAGCCGATTTACCTTGGACTGTTTTTGGACTGTGGGGGAAAACTGGAGCACCTGGAGGAATCCCACACGGACACGGGGAGAACATGGAAAGTCCACCCAGATTGGAATTCGAACCTGGCTGAGAAGCAAACGTGCTGTTGAAATTGCATACAAGTAAAAAGCAACACTTTTTAAAATAAGAAACAATAAATACATTCTATGCAAGTAAATATTGGCCTTATTTTGTCTAGTTTGAGTGGGACGGAATTCCTCTTATTTATCGAAGAAAATAATTATTTAGGTAGACCGATTACATATATTTCATTTATGTTACATGCTGTTTTCAGGTGTTTTCCCCGTAAAAAGAAATGGTTAAATCAAAATGTACAAAATGTTAAGCCTTTAATAGTTCTATAGCCATTAGGAAAATTTGAAAGAATATGCACTTTTAAGACCTGTGTCAACATTTGCTTATTACTGCTGGAAAAAAGTTGTGCTGAGCAGTAAAATTTGTAGTAGTGGTAATACTGCAGGTTGTTGGGAGGAAGGATTCAGATGCAGACCAAAATACAACTACAGAAGTGCATTTTTTGAAGAAAATGCAAGTGTGTTTGCAGTGTGGCCATAGGAGACATATGTATCTCAAATCAATACAGTGAACGAGGTAAAAAGTGGGCTTGGCCTGGTAATAAAATTGATAGTTTTGACAGTTTAGATTTGGAACAGAGTTGATATCTCAAACTATTAAAAAATTACTGCAAGTAAATGGACAAACTGGGCTTGGCCAGGTGAGTGCATATATATAAAATCACAAGCATTTATATAAAATCTCAACCTTCAGATTGATAGCCCAACACCCTAAACACTGAGCTACCATGGCTGATATCATCACTATTCATGGTATGTAGTATGGTGTGCAGGGTGTGCTCAAGTATTTAATATTGCCTTTATGTTTATTTAAATGAAATTTTCAAACTATTATGCTTGTGGTTGTACCTCATGTAGGTTCAGCATAACCAAATATTTGTTTGACAGTATGAACCTGAGATATTTCATGTTTTGTCAAAATTATTTATACACATCTCTTCCTGCATTTGTATAATAGGACAGTTTTTAGCATGTGGCTTGCAACCTAAAGGTCTCCGGTTTGATTACCAGCAATATGCTATGACTGAATAGGCACCTAACCTTGGAATTTGAAAATTAAATAATTATGTAAGTTCAAACAGATGATGTAAACATATGACTGTAATCATGATTTGGTCAAAAAGTAGTGTTCAGTAAAGGCTAAGCAATCTATTGAGCAAAGATGACCAGATGATCTTCCGGTAACGAATGTGTGAGAAAATTGTTGAAATGTTAAAAAAGTAATTGGGAGAGATTTTAGTGCATAAAGGCCAGGACACATATTTAAGCTGAACAGTTATGCTTTTCTCACAAACAGAACTGCTTGAAAAACTGCTTATCAAAAAGAGTTCAATTTCAAGTTCAAGTAATTTATTTATAGATCGCTTTTTAAAACAGTACATTGTTTTATGTAGGCTGCACTTCTCACAGGCTGAATAATCAGTATTGACGGAGGAAGACTGCCTATACATACCACACTCTGGGCATGCAACCAGAGGGGCAAGTGCCATTCAAAAGGTTGTTTATAAATGAAGAAATAAACTTAGCTTCGGGTGGGTACAGATGTAAGGTTAGGACCTCCTGTTACACCAGATGATGAGACAAAGCAGTAGCAGCAGCCGGATTGTGGAGACTCACTGGTGGAGATACAACTCTAGTAAATCTAGTAAATCACCCAAATAGCTTTGGGTGGAGATTGAGTCCTGGATGTTCTCACAATGCGGTTTGTGAAGATTAGCGTTGAATCCAATAAAATCCTATTAACAGTTAAATCTGGCAAAACAGATCAGGGGACAGTTTTTTTATAAATATATCTTTTATAAATATCGATATCAGCACGATGGCTTTGTGGTTAGCACGTTCGCCTCTCAGCGATAGGGATTCCCGGTTCGAATCCCAACCTGGGTGGAGTTTCCATGTTCTCCCCATGTCCCCCCCCCCCCCCCCCCCCCCCACGACTGTAGTAGAGGATAAAGCGGAAGATAATGGATGGATAAATATAAATATAAAAGAACCAGAACTATCAAAAATTATCAAAAAGTTGATATAATAGAATAGAATAGAATAGAATCGCTCATTATAAACAACGAAATGCAGTTTGTATCCATCCAGAAGTGCTTTAGCAGAGATATAAATATATATATATATATATATATATATATATACTGTATATATATATATACTGTATATATATATATATATATATATTACAAAGTGGTAATTTGTTGAGTTGAATATACAAGTATGAATGTACAGACTATAAACAGATTATAAATTATAATTATATTATTATAAATTATAATTATAATTATAAAAATATATATAATTAAATATAATTATAATTATAAATATGAAATATACAAGCTATGAGCATGTACAGACTTTGAGCAGATATAAATAAGAAATATACAAAGCTATGAACATGTACAGACTATGAACATATATATGAATATATATATATATATATATATATATATATATATATATATATATATATATATATATATATATATATATATATATATCCATCCATCCATCCATCCGGGTTCGGGTCGCGGGGGCAGCAAACGAAGTAGGGAGACCCAGACCTTCCTCGCCCCAGCCACCTCCACCAGCTCGACTGGGGGAACCCCAAGGCGTTCCCAGACCAGCTGAGAGATATAATCCCTCCAGCGTGTCCTGGGTCTTCCCCGGGGTCTTCTTCCAGCTAGACTTGATTGGAACACCTCCTTACCAGATGCCCGAACCACCTCAACTGGCTTCTTTCGATGCGGAGGAGTAGCGGCTCCACTCCGAGTCTCTCCCGGATGACCGAGCTTCTCACCCTATCTCTAAGGGAGAGCCCAGCCACCCTGCGGAGAAAACCCATTTCGGCTGCTTGTTTTCGCGATCTTGCTCTTTCGGTCATTACCCAAAGCTCATGACCATAGGTGAGGGTCGGAATGTAGATTGACTGGTAAATCGAGAGCCTTGCCTTGTGGCTCAGCTCCTTCTTTACCACAACAGACCAGTATAGGGTCCGCACTGCTGACCCCGCGCTGATCCGTCTGTCAATCTCACGTTTCATCTTACCATCACTCGTGAACAAGACCCCAAGATACTTAAACTCCTCCACTTGAGGCAAGATCTGATCCCTGACCCAGAGAGGACTCTCTACCCTTTTCCAACTGAGAACCATGGCCTCAGATTTGGAGGTGCTGATTTTCATATATATAATACACTGAGTGGTATAAACAATAGAAATAACTAAATAATGTGGGTGTGTTACTTATTGCACATTATGTACAAAAGTGGTCAGAATATTTAACATTAACATCACTTACCAGCTCTCTCATATGTTAAATATATTGACCACTACTGAACATAAAGTCCATTGATGTGTGTCAAAATAGTCCAGATATCAGGAGGCAGAGTTCAGGAGTGTGACAGCTATGGGGAAAAAGCTGTTCCGGTACCTGGTGGTCTTAGTCCGTAAGCTCCTGTAGCGCCTCCCAGAGGGTAGAAGAGTAAAGAGTCCGTTTGCAGGATGACTGGGTTCTTTGAGTATTTTTCCAGCCCTTTTCAGACACCGATTCGTGTAGATGTCCTCTATGGTAGGAAATGGTGATCTGGTGATGCGCTGGGCGGCTTTCACCACCCTCTGCAGCGCTTTCCTGTCTGACACAGAGCAGGACCCGTACCAAACTGTAATGCAGCTGGTCAAGATGCACATGGACAGGGGTTACTTTGACCTATATCAAGCACTACTGCATTATGGCATTACATAATGTAAAACTTTGCCTTGCAAAAAAGAAACCTTATATTAACCATGTCCAAAAGGACCATCACACTCAAAAGGCATGTATTGTGGGCAGATGAATTAATATTCCAGGTCATTTTTGGAAAAAATATATGTGTTTGAAGGAAACATTAACCAAAATGCCTAAAACACTAAATCGCTTTGTATCCATAGGACAAAATGTTTTTTGAGTGTAATGAGAAAGAATGGCAACATTATAAAAAATTTTAAGCTGTCCCAATTTTTTTCAGAAATGTGAAAAATTAGAAGTGAAATATTATTCTGACGAAACATAAAAAATCTTCAAACTGTCTTAAATAAAATTGCATAAAGGAGAAGAAAGACTGTGCATTTTTTATACTGTACCAACTGTACCAATTTTTTGATTTAGGGTTGGTGATATAGTAGGTGTAAATGATCAAATGGATTCTCTGCATAAGATGATTAAGATTCATTAGGTTTACATTTTTTATTGTTGTTTATAACACAAAAGATGTCTACTTCAATTACTTATGGACAAGGAAATTGTGGTTTCACAAAGTATGCTGTTTCAGATCATTGAATCAATGTCCTCTGTTAATGATGCTTAGTTCCAAAAGACATGTGCAACGAGACATTACTGCTTCATAATTTGTGTAAAAATGTCAGTACTGTTAATATTGAGTCTTTGTCTAAAATTTTGTGCATTTGTCAAATGAAATGTACATTCATAAAAAAAAACATTCATAAGCAATAATACTGTGTGTGTGTGTGTGTGTGTGTGTGTGTGTGTGTGTGTGTGTGTGTGTGTGTGTGTGTGCATGCGCGTGTGTGTGTGTTTAAGCACAAAAGCAGCGCACTTTGTGAAAGACCAAATTATGTGTCAGCCCCTACTAATAAACAGGTGCTTTTAATATAGTAGCTGCTGAATGCATTTAGAAAATCTTTTCTTTTTTTTTTGGTATTTTCCCATTAATGACTGTTCCATTAGCCATGGTATTTTGATTTACCACAAAGCTTCCACAAGTATTAGCCCTATTAAATGAATCATTGTGATATTTGGTCACGCAGTGTTGTGTTCATGCTTGTGATTCTCTGTAGAATCCAGCAATGCTGTTAAAGAGGCCACTTTTTTTTCAGATTCCAGTGTCAGTGAAGTCCTGTCTGTCAAATCTGACTCTTGTGATGACAATGGTAAGAATCAATTGAACATAAACATTTTCATAAATTTTTTTGTTTGTTCTCCTGAACGGTTTTCTGTCACCATTTCTTTCAATGTGATCAGTTATAAACATTTAGAGGCAGAATATAAAGCTATAAAATACTATACTGAATCTATATTTATTTATACACACACACACACTTGAACGGTTCTAAAACACTCGAACGGGTGTTATCTGCACAGGTCTCCAGGTTTCTTAATGAGAACAAACTCTTTGATCCCAATCAGTCTGGTTTTAGGTGTGGTCACTTCCACTCATCTTTCTGTGACTGACTCCCTTAAATCTGCCAAAGCAAACTCAATCCTCTGTCCTCATTCTGATATACATTTCTGCAGCTTTTGATACAGTAAATCATCAGATTCTACTGTCCACTCTATTTTAATTAGGTTTTTCTGGTACAACACTTGAAAGGTTTTGATCCTATCTAACAGGAAGGACCTTCAAAGTGTCAGGGAATGGAGAGATCTCTAACTCTCACCAAGCACTGAGGTTCCTCAGGGCACTGTACCAGGTCCTATCCTCTTTTCAATAATACATGACATCACTGGGCACAGTCATTCAGGCACATGGTTTCTCTTACCACCGCTATGCTGATCAGCTTCATTTGTCTTTTGCCCCTGACGACACCACGATCTCAAATCGGATATCTACCTGCCTCACTGACATATCTGTTTGAATGAAGGCCTGTCATATCAAATTAAATTTAGCAAAAAACGAGCTTCTCATAATCCCAACTAAACCCTCAATCCATCATTACCTGACCTTCCAAATGGAACCTTGGTTTCACATTTGCCTCCCATCTTAAACTCTCAGATCATGTTACCAAAACATGTTACCGTTCCTGCAGATTCCTTCTTTATAACATCAGGAAGATCAGACCTTTCTTGACTGAAAATACTACTCTGTTAGCTGTTAGTTCAAGCCCTTATCCTATCCTGGCTTGATTATTCAGCTTCCACATTCGGGTCTCTACAACTAATTCAGAACTCTGCAGTCTGACATGTATTCAACCAGCCCAAGCGAACTCATGTCACTCCACTACTCATCTCTCTCCATTGGCTTCCTGTAGCTGCTCGCATTCAGTACAAGTCACTGACTCTGGCCTACAGGACCATTTCTGGATCTGCCCCCTCTTACCTTCACTCTATCTTTTCACAATACACTCCGGCTCGTTCACTTCGCTCTAGTGATTATTGTCGCCTGGTGATTCCACCTCACCAAGGAGCTAATTCTCACTCTGTGGCGTTCACCACTGCAAAATGGTGGAACGATCTTCCCAACTCTGTCCGGAAGGCAGAGTCACTTTTTAAGAAACTACTGAAGACGCATCTTTTTAACAAACACCTTTTGTAGAAAGAAAAATATTATTATAAAAAAAAGTCTACAATGTAGCTGGTTTTCTTCATAACTACTTACTTGTGTTGTTCTCATTTGTAAGTTGTTTTGGATAAAAGTGTCTGCTAAATGACTATATATATATATATATATATATATATATATATATATATGTGTGTGTGTGTGTGTATAGGACAGGGTGCAATTCTATCGCTGAGCACACACTTACTCACACAGACACGCACACACACTCTATATGGGGCAATTTGGAGAACTCAATTGACTTGATCCATGTTTTTGGACTGTGGGAAGAAACCAGAAAACCCGGAGGAAACCCATGCAGACACGGGGAGAACATGGAAACTCCACCCAGATGGGGATTCGAACCGGGAATCCCTAGTGCTGAGAGGCGAACGTGCTAACCACTAAGCCACCGTGCCACCTTAAATAATAATAATACAAAAAATAAAAATTCATTCATTATCTCCCGCTTTATCCTCTATTAGGGTCGCGGTGGGGTTCCCCATGCCCATCCAGGGGAGAACGTCTCGGGCGCTGGGCAGAAAGACCCAGGACAGGACGCCAATCCATCGCTGGGCACACACTCACTCACACAAACACACTCTATATGTGGGGCAATTTGGAGAACTCAATTGACTTGATCCATGTTTTTGGACTGTGGGAGGAAACCGGAGAACCCGGAGGAAACCCACGCAGACACGGGGAAACTCCACCCAGATGGGGATTCGAACCGGGAATCCCTAGCGCTGAGAGGCGAACATGCTAACCACTAAGCCACCGTGCCGCCAAAATAATAATAATAATAATGGTAAATTGTTTTACCACAGTCTCTTTTCAATGAATTCACTAAATTGATTGTCATAGCTGATTGTCTGGATGTATCACAGTGGTCTTTTAGTCATGTTAAATTTAGTAAATATTGGTTTTGTTGACAACTCTTGGCTAATATTATAAAAATATCATACAATTGGACAAGCTATAGCCCAAAATCTTATATACTGGCAGTGATTAGGTATTATTCGTAATACTATCCAAAAGCTGGTTAAAAAAAAATCATAAGATAACAGGATTTTCCTGATTTAAATGGATTTTTAAATTGTTTGGACGTTTTGTTAGGTTGTTTAAATAATCAGTTTCCTGTTTAATCCCTTAAAATAGCCTCCATTGTGACAGTAATACAACTTGTGAGTGATGCAGTGGACAGTGTTGCAAATGAAGGTAAATGTCTGATGTTTTTATTACTAATTTTGACAGAGCAACACATCTGGTATGTACTAAATCAGTAATCAGAAGCATATTATTCCTTAAATTGTTAATTTTTTATTCATTACAAAAAGAAGCAATTGTCAAAAATCTCTTTTCAGTGGCCGATCTGGATGAAGGACAAATACATAGACATACTTGTGAGTTCAGATGAGCTTCTACATTTTCACAGCGAAAACTACTTTCTTTTTTATTAGTGTTCTACCATCTAAAGAATGCAGTTTTTTTCAATAATATGCAGTATTGCTTGTGTTCAATCATGTCATTATCCATTTTTTTTCGTTTCTTCTTTATTTTCCTGCTTGTTTGACAACAGTTCATCCACATCACCAGTGTGAGGATATGACGTGTGTTGAATACTTCAAAGAATACTTTATTGATTGTAAGCACCGTCTGCTTTGTAGTAAAGAATTTACAGCTCCAAACAAGTTTTTTAAAAATAGTTTGCGTCAGTGTTGTAATGTTAGCACAATAAATTTAAAAGGATATTCAGATGCCTTAGTCATTCAGCAATTACTCTGCACTTTTTTAAAACTATAAGAAAAAAATTATTTAGGGGCTAGTTTAGGATATAGCAAAGGAAAATCAATTTTATCTGTTTTTGCTGTGTGTAGGATTGTACGTTATATCACGTTATATATCACGTATATCACATATTTTTTTTAGGAATTTTTTACCACAAACTTTGTCAAATATTTTATTTATTAGGTCCAGTATATATCCATTTCAGATCATGCATAATGTATAGATAGTTTTCTAAGAAGTTCTATCTTTTTGTTTGTTGAGTAGTAGGAAATAAATTAACATTACAGTCTTTAAAACATTGATATATATTCATTCATTCATTATCTTCTGCTTTATCCTCTATTAGGGTCGCGGTGAACATTGATTTATATTTACAGTTATATATATATAGAGAGAGAGACAGATTTTAGATAATCTTAGTTATAACTACTATCTCTCTCTGTCCCACAGCCTACCACTGGGAGACCACAGAGTGGACTCCGAACTCCTTAATGCAAGATCTGGAACATGCAGAATGTCTTAAATCCATACAGCGCTCTCCCACCCCACCTCCTTTCCTACCAGCTCCTCCACCCCCAGTTTCTCTCAGCCCTACTCACCATCTTAGGAGCAATACACAGACTCTACATACCGGCTATCCACTGAGGAGGTATGATGGACAAAGAGATTTCTACTCATCAATATACAGAGAAGGTTGCTCTATCCCCCTGTGTAATGCACATCAGGAAGATGAGAGGAACCATTCCAGTAGGGACTCTAGTAAGGGCAGAGTCAGTCCTTCCTTCTATGGCATTAGACACAGGGAAGATCGACTGTCTTTGCACAGAGATTCACACTCTTCTGATAGCCATAAGGAGATCAGACGATTTGGGGACAGACATTCGTTTAGAGCACTAAGCTCACGGAGTAACCAGCTCAGCCCACTGAAGACTGTGTCTACACTGGATCAGTATAAAGACTTTTAGCCACAATGACAAACAAAGTATAGTGGCTGGAATTAGAAATAAACATTCATTACTGCAACTAGTGTGCAATGGCAAGCACCAAAAAATACAAAAAAAAAAAAAAAAAAAAAATATATATATATATATATATATATATATATATATATATATATATATATATATATATATATAATATATATATATTTATATATCCATCTATTATCTACTGCTTGACCGGGTCATGGGGGCAACAATTTAAGCAAAAATGCCCAAACATCCCTATCCCCAGTTACCTCTTCCAGCTTTCCAGGAGGCACACTGAGGCTTTCCCAGACCAATCAAGAGACCGCAACTGAGAGATAATCTCTCCATCGTGTCCTGGGTCTTCCTTGAGGTAAACATGCCCAAAACACCCCACCAGGGAGACATCAAAGAAGCATCCGGACCAAATGCCCGAACCACCTCAGCTGGCCCCTCTCTATGTGGAACAGCAGCAGGCTGTACTCCAGCCCCCCGGTTTTACATTAGTAAATAGTAAATTTACTAATTTATTTTAGTAAACAGATTCTTTCTTATATTTCAAGAACCTAAACAAGGTCTTTTTATTTTTTTCACCCCAAGTACATTTTCTTTCTCTAGTTGTTTTCTTCTACTTATGGCATTTAGCAAAATTGTACATTGAACACAAACTGCTGTATGTGAATCTAATGTGAAATAAGATAAATACTTAAAATCTACAAGATAAAAATAATATAAAGCATATTAAGGAATATTATCCATATAAAGAAGGTTAAAGCATTTTATTTTATATGCTTATTTTCCCATTTTAATCAAACTATCATTAAATAAATGATCACATCTCATCTCAACTTTCACTTAATCCTCTACTACGGTTGCAGGAGGGTTCCCCATGCCCATCCAAGGGACAGGTTTTTGGGCACTGGGCAGATACACACAGGACAGGACACCAATCCATCGCTGGGCACACTTACTCTCACACACACACACACTAGATAGGGCCAATTTAGAGATTTTTGGTAAAATATGTAAAATATCACAGGTGACAAATCATGATATATTGATGTACCATTAACATAGTATGTGATATTGCCTAAAAATATAAAATAGTAGGCTTTCATCTAACTGAAAACTAGATCCATCTTGTTCCTTTGTCTAGCAGTATATAATTATACAATACAATTGTACTGTAGGTGTATAATCCTTATTTTTTGTAAAAACTGAAAACTGTGAACTTGAATTAAAGCATTTAGAAAATTTTCAGATTTTTTTTGAATGTGAAAAAAATGAAAGCAAGTTTCTTATGTTCCTGTACTTTGTGTATAGTGTAAATTGGGTTTTAACCCAAAAAATAAAATGGCAGTCCATCATGGTGTAGACAGATAAACACATTTACATGTAAGAGCAATTTAGCATCTCTGATTTATTTGGTTTGCATGTGATAAGACTGTGGAAAAAAAAAACTAAAGCTTCCAGAGGAAAATCCCATACGGAAAAAAAAATATGCATTTTCCACAGTAGACACTAACTGGACACTCTGAAATTAAATTTAGAATAATTTTTTGAAATGACAGCACTACCTACTCTGCCTACTACCTATCATGGCGTACTACTTTACATTACATTTGGTCACTTAGCAAACGATTATCCAAAGCAACTTACAAAGCAAGCACAGCAAAGGGTTGGCCACAGCATCCCTGGAACTATCGGGGTTAAGGGCCTTGCTCAAGGACCCACATTGGTAATTTGGGTGGACTTTGAGTCCACAACCTTCAGATTGATAGCCCAACACCCTAACCACTGAGCTTAACCAAGCCCTTAATCTTTTCTGGTCCTTTTTATGTAAAATTTCATCATTAATGTTCCATAATGTCATCATTAATGTATCTTCTGAAGTCATTATTCAATTTTCAAAATCTGGTGTGTATTAGAGATTTCCCTTTGTGAGAATTTTATTTATTTATTTATTTTTTTGCATGTCCTGTCTTTGAGGGGCTGTTTACCTGTCCGGGGAATTTCTTTGCCTTTTGCCCTGTGCAAAAATAGGATTTATGAGCACACACCCTGTGACCTCAATCAGGATAAGAGGCTTCAATGATATTAATGATTATTTAAAGCAAACCCTGCTGAGCTGTGTAAATAGAGAAATGTGTAATGCAAAAATGGTTTGTGCTGTACTGCCAGCTGAGAGTCATTTGAAGGTTTGTATAAATGATTTTGTTGTAAAGCATGTAAATGTGGTTCTAGAAGGCATGTAAACCATAATTTCATTGTGTGTCAAAATGATGTCATCATTATACATAGTGTTTTACACAGCATGATCTCAAAATCAACCTAATGATGGAACATTTAAAGCTCTTAGTAACTAATATTCTTTGAGCTTAAAACATTTACCTATATTTTAAAATGTATGAAAACAATGCATTAAACAATTCACTGAGGTTATATAGCCTGAGTGTTTTTCTATATATATTATTCTGCATATATATATGTGTGTGTGTGTGTGTGTGTGTGTGTGTGTGTGTGTGTGTGTGTGTGTGTGTGTGTGTGTGTGTGACCCTAGTAGAGGATTAAGCTGAAGATGACTGAATGAAATAATAAAAGTATATAATCACACCCCATATACCAATTTACATTTGTTAGATACAAATTGGTTTGAAACAAAAAATAGACAGAAGATGAGTGTAAAGCTGACATACAGAAAATGAACTATAAAAAGGAAAAAAATTAATCATCAGGTAATTATCAGGCTGTAGCATGATACTGTGGTTAGTGCAAAAAGGTCCAGTTTCTGGACAAGGAATCAAACCAAAAATAAAACCAATGATTTATTAGACTGAAAACCTGTACCACCAAGTTATACACAAGACTCCGTACAGGACACTCCCAAATGACGCACAAACACTTGCTTACAGGAGAACACCCTATCCGTCAAAAATACAATACATACTAATTGAATTCCCTGCTCTGCAGTCACAAAGATAAAAACACTTACGTGCACACAAAATCAAAGACAATTTTTACAAGGCTTCACCGGGGAAATATATAATTACTTAACACACCTCAAATTAGAAAAAAGTAATAAATTCATTAAAATACCAAATCACATCCCACCATAACATGAACTTGAAATGTGCCATGGCACATATATAGCTGTAATTGTGCTGATGTGGCAATAACCCCAACTATCATCATCATCATCCTGGAGAGGGCATGTATGTATAGGCTTGCACTTCAGTCTCATTCCAATTTTGTCATTAATTTTATCAAACTTGCTCCATGTAACAGTTGATGTTAAGCTGTTACAGTTCAAGATTAAGAAAATATGTAGTCCAAACCCTGAACCTTTGAATCGTATCTCTGAGTGAGAGCTTGTCTTTCATGTTAGTGGGTCTGTCTGTGTTTAAATCTTTAAGTAGGACTAATTGCTTTCTTGAGTCAGGTCCATGGTGGTCATGGCCAAGAGAAGATGTGGTGGGCGCCCATGTTTTCATTTCTAAACGCAGCAACCCTACTTGTCAGCAGACCAATAAGTGTGTCCATGCCTCTGTTCTGATGCTCAGCACCTCTGATAATGATTCGTCTTTGCTCAGCACTTTGCTTTGCTTATTAGACAATAGGCTGCCTTGTTTCTGCATAGTAGCTCTAAAGTCATACCTGCCTGTTGCTGCTATGGCCAGCAATCATTTTCTCAAATCTGCCCTAAGCAACCACTGTTCTTAGGTTTACCCAGAGTGGCCCATCACATTCAAGTTCATCCAAACACAAAAAAGACCACTACAATCCAGGCTAACCTGGTTAAATCTGCCCCACATAGCCCCAGTACATTAATTTCCATTTGTGAGAAACCAGATGACCAGAGGGACAAGGGATTAAAAAAACAAAAGAATCCATGTATAGAATAGCAGAATTATGGACCCATCAAACAGTCAATATAAAAGAATTGAACCTCATTAACAAATTAAAATGAAACTATCAGGAAAGAGGGGGGAAAGAACCCCAAACAGTAGCAACAAATAACTAAATGTGTGCGCTTACAAATAAAATAATATGTGCACTAAATAACAAATTCTAAAAAACAAGCTTTTAACACTACATTAAAGAGTGCCTCTTCTGTGTTGCTGCACATGCAGCCATCACACCATTGCATTGTCCTATAACCCTTGCTTTCTTCTGTCCTTTTCCCCCTGAATTGCTTGTAAATGTATTCATTATGCTTATTTGTAAAAACCTGCCCCTTTAAGGCCATCACAGGAACATTCTGCCTCAGAGCTCATGACTGTTTGTAGTTTTTTGTTCTTCATAGACACACATTCCAGAAAAAGGTATACTGTGAAAAAGTAGCTCGGCATCTTTCTCCGCCCTGTACATTTTTTGTGACTTCATGTTTAGTTTGAATCCTTCTGTTATGTTCATTTTATGTTATGTTCATTTATGTCATGTTTATATCATGTTAACATCTTTATCTGTGTTGTTTTAATTATTTTATCTTTTCATTAGTGCTGTTAAATTCTGTGCAAAAGATGGTGAAAGCAGTGCTAAGTAGTGGTGCAGGAAATTAGGTAAACAGAAGTTCATGCTCAGTAAGCACACATTATTCTGTTAATTTGTTTTCACTTTGAGAATATTTTTTCATTTTAAAATAGCTTTTCTGATAAATAGCTGACAGTAAAAATAATAATTATTTAACACCTATAATCTTAAAATAACCTGTTGTTATTTATTTATTTATTTATTATTTTTTTTTTTTTATTTATTTTTTTTTTTTCTCCGTGTCCTGTCTGCCATTGTGAAACTCAGGATTGATGTCTGAGTGTCTAAATCAGGCCCAACAGTTTTGATTTTACAAGTGGAGCATACAGGTATTTCTCCATGATGCTCCACTTGGTATATATTTAAAACTTTATTGCAAAAATTTTTTTTTTTTGGGGATCATATCTGTACAGCAACCACGGAGATGGAAAAAGAAACAGAAAAGAAGAAGGAAAAAAGAAAAAAAAAAAAAGAGGTATACGAAAGTGGTGGGAGGAAAGAAGAAAAGACCAACAGAGAAAAGAAAAAATAAATAAAATAAATAAATAAAGAGAAAAGAAAATAAATAAATAAATACAATAATATATATATATATATATACACATATACATATATACATATATATACATACATACATACATACACACACACATATACATATATATACGTACATACACATACACATATACGCGCCTACGCATAAGTACATATATGCCCATACGCACATATATACATACATACACACATACATACACATACACATATACATATACACATACATACACACATACATAAATACACACACATCCATACCTACATTTACCTTCATATACTAAAATTAATTACAATTTCCAGTATAAATATATTTATTTATTTATTTAAACTATTCTTTTAATTGATTTTATTAATTAACGAAAAGAAAGACAATTTTAAGAAACCAGGATCTGAACACCTGTTTGTGTGCAGTTGTGAGCATGCAAGTAGATGAAAGATTTCTTCCATAGGAATGCCAAATGGGAATTTGTAGTAGTGACCGTGGGGGACCCCCGGCCCCGACCCCAAGGCCCGAGGCAGACACCAGGAAGACCAGGGCCAAAGGCACCGCGGAGGTCCCAGGCGCCGCGCCCCCAGAGGCCCCAATGCAGGGACAACCGCACACCCCACCCCCCCGAACGGACCCAAAGGGAGAGCCGAGGGAAGCCCCCAGCAGCCCCCCGCCGAGCCCAGGGGTCAGCAGCCCCAAGCCCTCAGACCCCGCCGGCACCCGCCACGCCAGAGCAGATCCGACCACGGACACGGAGGCCCGGGACCCCGAGGCGCGCCACCCCCCAGCCAGGGCCCCCCGGGGCCACGGGGCCCAAACCCAACCAGGCAGCCACCAGGCCCAGCCAGCACACCCCCCGGCGCCCAGCCCCCGAAACCGAGAGCCACCAGCCCACCAGAGGGCAAAGGGCACAACCCCCCCGGGAGGGGAATGCGACGCGGAGGTGGGGGCCACCATTAGGCGGACCCTAGATGACCCAGGAGAGGGAGCAGACCAGGCCCCAGCCTGACAAATACACATTCACACACAAACGCACTCATACCATCCCACCCTCATACTCACCTCCACTCATTCGAAGTAAACATATACAGTAACGTATACGCCACACTCACTCATACTCCCCATACACACTCTATACACACTCTGGGTCCAGGACATGCGTCCGCCCCCTATTGGTGGGAACCCACATCCAGACCCAGAGGGTAAACCCATTCTCTCCGGGGTGGAGAGGAGGGGACGGCCAAAGCCACGAACCCGCAAGGCCGTCCCACAGCCCGGGCTGCACCAGACCGGCAGGGCAAGCCCCCGCCATGTTGTTATTTATTTTTACGGAGCCCCTAAAGGGACATGAGTAAAAAATAAATAATTTCTTTAATAGCTTTTACTTTAACTTTTCTTTAACTTTTACCACATAAGCACAACATAATTAACTCATGAGCACCATTTACTATGCCGTGAGCATGATACATATATTTTTTTAACTCATGTCCCTTCAGGGGATGTTTGTTATAATTGGATTGTTTAAACATTCAATGTTTACATAATATAATGTTAGTTTATTCATAATTATCTAAATATCTGTTCTCTGTTCTCTGAACACTATTGTATATGAAAGTTGGCTTCAGGCTAAAACATCTGAAATATAATTTTATACAGCACAAGCTCTTCAAAGCACTACTAAGTTCGACACAGCCAAAGATCTATCATCTTTGCTATGCTGATTAATGTAACTGTACATCTGGTGACCACTTCAAGTGTAGCACAGACACACTGAAAGTATAAACTTGAAAAAAGCCAAATTTGAACAATTTTGAGTTATTTATGTTTTGTGCCTAAATTATTCATTATTATCTCCCGCTTTATCCTCTGTTAGGGTCGCGGTGGGGTTCCCCATGCCCATCCAGGGGAGAACATCTCAGGCGCTGGGCAGATAGACCCAGGACAGGGCGCCAATCCATCGCTGGGCACACACTCACTCAGACAGACACACTCTATATGGGGCAATTTTGAGAACTCAATTGACTTGATCCATGTTTTTGGACTGTGGGAGGAAACCGGAGAACCCGGAGGAAACCCACGCAGACACGAGGAGAACATGGAAACTCCACCCAGATGGGGATTCGAACCGGGAATCCCTAGCGCTGAGAGGCGAACATGCTAACCACTAAGCCACCGTGCCGCCTGTGCCTAAATTTGTTTATTAATTTTACAAATAGTTCAAAGCATTCACTTTTTCAGTTCTTTGTAAAATTTAAACCATGCTTAATCTTTCATTTATTAAATAGTATTCATTTATTTCTATTCATTCATTCTATTCTATTCATTCATTCATTATCTCCCGCTTTATCCTCTATTATGGTCGCGGTGGGGTTCCCCATGCCCATCCAGGGGAGAACGTCTCGGGCGCTGGGCAGATAGACCCAGGACAGGGCGCCAATCCATCTCTGGGCACACACTCACTCACACAGACACACTCTATATGGGGCAATTTTGGGAATTCAATTGACTTGATCCATGTTTTTGGACTGTGGGAGGAAACCAGAGAACCCGGAGGAAACCCACGCGGACACGGGGAGAACATGGAAACTCCACCCAGATGGGGATTCGAACCGGGAATCCCTAGTGCTGAGAGGAGAACGTGCTAACCAGTAAGCCACCGTGCCGCCTATTAATTATTAATCTGTTTTATTGCAATGGCATTGTTTACTAATATTTAAAGACTTTAAAGCCATTCAGATTTAAGACTAAGCTAGTAATTGTGTTAATGTTTCTTTTGAGTCCTAAACAGGTAGTGTGTCACGATCACCTGCTGCACCTGTCCCTCGTTGTCGGTCCTCATTGTCTCACTTGGGTGATTGGTTGGGTTTGTCACATGTTTAGTTGATTTTCTATTTAATCTGTTTTATCCCTGTATATTGCGCACGTCTTTATTTTGAGGTTCCTATACCCTATGTCATGTCGTTCCGTTTGTTCCCCATTTTCGTTGGTGTCCCGTCACCAATTTTTATTAAATTTGACCTTTTTGGATTTTATCCCGGTGTCTTGGACTCTCCTTCCGCGTAAAACCACGGTACGGCGCTGCGCACCTTCTCCGCGTGGGTCGTGTACCGTGGGGGCGTTCGCCGTGGACCGACGCACGTAATTTTCCCCGCGTGGTCGGTACCCGGGAACGCCCACTAGGCGCGAGCGGCTGAACGCAGCTCTATCCCCGCGTTAGCCGCCCCTCCTTCCGGGGAAGAACGGACGATCTGTGACATAGTGCGACATTTCTGAGTATATTCGAAATATTATATATATATATATAATTTACTGTTATGATGTACTCCTGTATCACCAACTCGATTTACAATGAATATTTTATTGATAAAATTAAACTTAAATGAGATCAAGATCAAAAGTGTAATATAATTCACAAGACAAGACAGCTACGATGGGGATTTAGATACAGTTTTAACTACCAAAAATAAAGAAATAATTGGCAGGAAAGTGATAGAAAACAACTTTTTACTTTTTAGTAATTGGGACTGAGAGTGCTTTTTCATGACAGTGCAGGTAAACTGTGTCTGTCCCATTTACAGAATGACTGTGATGATATATGGGGTAATTTGGAGAATTCAATTGACCTTGATCCATGTTTTTGGACTGTGGGAGGAAACCTGAGAACATGGAGTAAACCCACGCGGACACAGGGAGAACATGAAAACTCCACCCAGATTGGGATTCGAACCAGGAATCCCAATCTGGGATTCAGAAAAAAAAGCAAGTAAACCTTTTCGGCTGGGGAGGTCTCGAAAGGCGCAATGATGATGATAGCTACTTGCAAAGACTGTGTTTAAAAATGAGAATTGTGGTCTCGCTTTGATGTCCAACTAGGGGCAGTTATAATAGTTAGAAAAGTGCCGGCAATGTCTGGAAACTTCACAAAGAAGTTGATTAATTATGTAAATTATAACAAATTTACAAAATGTGTTTTAATGTTTTTAGTTTCAAGGAACTCCATTTCTTTTGGAGATGCTATGAATTATCCTGTTCTCTCATGCATTTGTCTCTTGTGGGTGACCAGCCTTCTTGAGGGACTTAAATGACTTTTTAATGCTGTGCTTTAGACAATATACAGTTCATGAAATAAACTTAAATTTCTGCTATTTTACTCCTGTTAGGATAAATTCAGGCAGGACTTCACAGTGACCCTGACATTTAGAAAATTGCTTGTTGTTATCTAATTTTCATCTCCATCTGATCTGATCTCCATCTGGTAAATATTGTTAATATAATAAATAAATAAATAATAAATAAATAAATATCCTGGGCGGCATGCTGGCTTAGTGGTTAGCACGTTCGCCTCTCAGCACTAGGGATTCCCGGTTCGAATCCCCATCTGGGTGGAGTTTCCATGTTCTCCCCGTGTCCGCGTGGGTTTCCTCCGGTTTCCTCCCACAGTCCAAAAAAACATGGATCAAGTCAATTGAATTCCCAAAATTGCCCCATATAGAGTGTGTCTGTGTGAATGAGTGAGTGTGTGCCCAGCGATGGATTGGCGCCCTGTCCTGGGTCTATCTGCCCAGGCCCGAGAGGTTCTCCCCTGGATGGGCATGGGCGGATTGGCGCCCTGTCCTGGGTCTATCTGCCCAGCACCCGAGAGGTTCTCCCCTGGATGGGCATGGGGAAACCCACTGCGACCCTAATAGAGGAGAAAGCGGGAGATAATGAATGAATGGATGAATGAAATAAATATCTTTTGGCAAAAATTGTCAATAATTATCGTAAGAAATCATTAGTGATAAAAAAGCATTTTAACTTATATGATCATTTATTAGAATAATAAATATAACTTCTTTGAGAGTCAACCATGCAAATTCAGAAAGTTTTTTTCATCAAACAAGTAGCTCTTTGTTTTACTTAATACCCTAAAAGTATCTCTTTTCAAAAATGTTGTTGACCCCTGCATTAAAGGGACATACTAGTGTGAGGACAGAAAGGAAAATGAGAGGAGCTGAAACAGGCAGCTCATTTTGAACCCAGGGGAACCACAGGCAGACACACTGACAGCTTAAATCTCCAACTGTAGCTGATTCTGCACAGGTTCTGCACTGCACTCACAGCAGACAGTATAGTTTTGCAGACTTATTCACCAGCCTACACCTTTAATGTTCAGCAATGCCATGAATGAGTGGATTTATGGTTTATGTAGTGTCCTCTGAATTAAGTTTTCAGAGTAGATACATTATTTAAAGTACAGGTGCATGTGAATGTAATAGCCATGCTAAGTTTGACACAACAATTTAACACAAGGGCAACTAAAAATGTTCAGGTATTTAAGTATTCGATTATTTTATTTGCCATTCCAACAATATAAAGTGGTGTACAGTATACATTGGAATGAAACAGAATTCTCCAGGAACAAGGTGCTACACCGAACAGCAACCCAACATAAAGTATACGTGTGCAAGTAGCTTGTGCAAAAACAAGAAATATAATAAATACCAGACAATATACAGTACAATAAACATTCAAGTTCCATTATTGTTTAACGCAGTGGTACTTAAACTTTTCAGATCAAGTACCACCCATTATCAAATCAAAACTTTGAAGTAACACCAATGGTTTTCTTCACATAATGAAAGGTACAAGAGGGCGTGCATAATTGTGCATAAATCATAGGAAATAGGTTTCATATAAGCGTGGTAGCTTGGTGGTTAAGGTGTTGGGCTAACAATCCAGGGGTTGTGGGTTCAAATCCCAGGTCCACTGATGTAACCAACATGGGTCATTGAGCAAGTCCCTTAACCCTCACTGTTCCAGGGATTATGTACTGTATGTAACCCTGTGTTCTGACCACATACATTAAGTTGGGACATTTGTAAGTTAATTTGGATAAAAGCGTCTGATAAATGACTAAATGTAATGTGTTGTTAGGCGCGAAGTGGAGCACCTCTTTCTCCTGATTTATTCACAATAATACACCACCCTAAGTGCCTTATTGCTTTTATAAAACAGTTACAAAGATACCTTAATAAAAAACTGTGATGTCTGATTCATAAATGCATTTAATCAAAGCAAAATTCCTAATAAACTGTACTTCCACAACATAATCTCGTCTGGTTTTAAAAATAAAACAGGTTTCCGTTTTTTTTTACAATGAAAAGTTTTTCAACGTTTTTTCTTCCATCTAGTGGCCAAATTATGACCAAAGATTATAAAATAAATTGGGAAAATAATGTATTGTGTATATCTATGCCCAATCCATGGTTTTTAAACCATATGTTTGCTTAGTAGGCGGTGTATGCTTTTTTGTGTATGCACAAGGAGTGCCTCTTCACACCTCACCTTTTGTTTAGTTCCCGGTTTTGGTTATTAGCTCTTGTTCATGTAGTGCTCTTGTTTTAGTTCATAAAGTGAATGTTCTTATTGTTTTCGTGTCTGCTCATGTGTTGTGGTTTAAGTTATATATTATTTATATTTATAATTAATTTATTGAGTTATATGTTATATATTATTCCTTAGACCAGCATCGTTTTGATGGTCAAGCATTGTCCAGTTCCTTTGCTTTTATTTATTATTATCTGTACCTTTAATAAACTCCTCCAAGGGACTTTGCGTGGCCTCCGATTCACGCTGAGGGAGTCTATTCAGCATCCTCCGTATCGAGACCTCACATTCTCAGCCCTCTCCACTTGTTGATGTTGCCTCTTCCCTCCAGCTCGCTCTTGTTTTTTTGTTCCTCCTCTTCAAGTTTTTATTTATGTAGCGCTTTTTACAACAGTACATCTTCACAAAGCAGCTTTACAGAATGAAAAGCCTTTAAACCCCCAAAGAGCAAGCCGAAGCTACAGTGGCAAGAAAAAACTCCCTGTTATGTTGTTATTTTAAGGAAGAAATCTTGGGAGGACCAAGACTCAGTGGGGGACTCATCCTCCTTGAGCAACCAGGTAGCCACAACAGTGTAGTGTTGTTTCTTCCCTTCCTGACTCCACGCTCCTCATATGTTTATCCCACTTGCCTTCGTCCCCTCAGGGGCGTACACAATACATAAACTTAGTTCAAGAAATAAAGCCAATTTTTTTTTTTTTTTTTTTTATTGTTTTACCTCTATACCCTTACACATGTTCATTTAGCTCATTTGGTTAATATGCATCAACTTTTTTTTTTGTCATGTGGTTTTCTTTTCTGTTCCAGTTGCTCTTCTTGGGGTGAGGTATATTAAGATATTTTCATTGTTGTATGGCCCAATTCAGGTCACGTCTTTGTCCTCCTCTTTCTGATAATTGTGAGTCGTTCTTCATCCTCTGCTCTGCGTTTGTTTTCTGTCGTGTCCACCAATCTGTGTTCGGTTGGTCATGTGTTTGTTTAATTTATTTTATGTTCTTGCCAATAACTGTCTTCTTTACTGGCTAAAGCTTGGCTACCTATACTACTTTGCATTCATACTGCCATCCAGAGGCAGCATGAAGCTGATATCCAAAATGGACCATACCATTTCTATTAAGCCTGCTCCCCTCAATCTCTTCATGCATATTAAAATTGTAATTGCACAAGGCAGACAAGGCACTATATGTTAATGTAAGTAGCTAGTTTAATCCAATTCAATTTATTGCTTTCTCCTTTGCTGAATTAGGGCTAACTGCATACAGCCAATTGCAAACAACAGGAAATTTTTATCTTTTGATTCCATTTACAGTTGTAAGTAACATTTGGGTGTTTAAGTTTTTTTCATGTTCTCCCCATGTCCGTGGGTTTTCTCCAGGTTCTACAGTCCTCCCACAATCCAAAAACAGGAATTTAAGGTGAATTGGCTGCTCTAAATTGCCCCATCTACATTGCCCTATATAGTGTTTGTGTGAGCCCAGTGAATAAATGACTACATGCTTGACACCAATATAGATTTCCTTCATGTTTGTAACCCCTATATGCTGCAGACATGCAAAATATAATAAGCTCATAAGATTTTTAATAAGGATAAATAAATCAAATATTCAATATATGTTAAGGTTCCATTAAGAAGATTAGTAATATTTTAGCCCACTACTAACCCATTTGTGCAGTGAAACACACACACACACACACACACACACACACACACACACACACACACACACACACACACACTTGTGAAGTGAGCGGTGGACAGCCCTGTACATAGACCCTTTAAAGCAATTGGGATTACATGCTTTGCCGGGCACAGGGACTGGGAATCGAATTGGGAACCTTTAGGTTGCAAGGCTGTTTCCTTGGCCACAGGCCTACAACTGCTTCAATTAAATTCTTCTGTTGAAGTTTCGTTGTATTAACCTTATGGTAAAATTGTTCACATTATTGTTTACATGTATTTACATGTACATAAATTACACTAATTTATTACACTAATTTATTACAAAGGCGGCACGGTTGCTTAAGGTTTAGCACGTTCACCTCTCAGTGCTGGGGATCCAGGTTCGAATCCCAATCTGGGTGGAGATTCCATGTCCTACACGTGTCTGCGTGGGTTTCCCCAGTTTCCTTCCACTATCCAAAAAAATGGTTACAAGTTAAATTGGCTGCTCTCAATTGCCCCATATAGTGTGTGTTTGTGTGTGTGTGGGTATGTGTCTGTGTGAGGGGCTATGTGCCCAGTGATAGATTGGCACCTTATCCTGGGTGTATCTAGCAAGCACCCGAAATGTTCCCCCCTGGATGTGCATGGGAAACCCCTCCTCCCAGACCTAGTAGAGGATTAAGCGGAGGATAATGAATGAACGAATGAATAAAAACATACAACTAAAGTGATTTTTTTTTTTTTAATGAAAAACTAACAAACAAAAAAAAAATGCAATTGCACCCCAGGGAATAAATAAAGTATTCTGATTCTGATTAAAGTGATTGATTTTGCCTAAATGAGTACCTATCTGTGCAGTGAAACACACATATACAGACACTATTGAACTGAGCACAGGTTCCTGGAGTGGTGGGCAGCCCTTTATACAGCGGCGGGGTGCAATAGGGATTAGGTGCATTGCCCACGAGCACTTCAGCAATGGTGGGACCAGGAATCGAACCAGGACGTTTCCTTAACCACAATCCTACGACTGGCCAAACAACGTTCCTTTAATGTTATTGCAATAACTTTACTGCAAAATGTACATTTACATTTACATGTACATAAATTACTATAATTGTGGCAGCACGGTGGCTTAGTGGTTAGCACGTTCGCCTCTCAGCGCTAGGGATTCCCGGTTCGAATCCCCATCTGGGTGGAGTTTCCATGTTGTCCGCGTGGGTTTCATCCGGGTTCTCCGGTTTCCTCCCACATTCCAAAAAACATGGATCAAGTCAATTGAGTTATCCAAATTGCCCCATATAGAGTGTGTTTGTGTGCGTGCCTGTGCGAGTGAGTGTGTGCCCAGCAATTGATTGGAACCCTGTCCTGGGTGTATCTACCCAGCGCCCCAAACTTTCTCCCCTGGATGGCCATGGAGGGGACCCCCCCCCACCCCCCGCGACCCCAATACAGAATAAAGCGGAAGATAATGGATGGATGGATGATTACAATCATTCATTACAATAATTTATTTGTACAATTTATAATAATGTGTAGTGAGTGAGGTTAAACAGTAGTCACTGTTGACTTAATATGATTTATTTATCTGATAAAGTACAGTATACGCCCGCTGTGTTTGCGCGGTGGATTTGGATTTGCAATGCTGATGAGGTGCGGTTTTTTTTTTTTTTTTTTTTTTTTTTTTTTTTTTTTTTTTTTTTTTTTTTTACAAATAGCGAGCGAGTCTGCCGCGTATTCCTCAGCAGAGTAGAGAAGCGCAAAACACCTCCTATCCATGACAGTCTACATAAGCATCCACATATGGACCGGGAAGAAGGCAACGCTCTCGCTTTGATCACATTTCTGAAGTAATACATCGAGCGGAAAGATGCGTTTATCGCACGTTTTCTGCGACCACAACTAATGTCCACTTTAATACCGCCGGATGCGAGGACAGTGGAGTTTAAACGGAATATGGAAATAGTTTTGCAATTGTACGTATCTGTTTCATGTTACGCGGTTGTAAAAAATCAAGTGTATCTGTTTCGAAATGCTACTTAACTTTGGTTTTGTTGCAGGTTTGAACGAGCGAATGCGTGAGGGGTTATTCAGCATGTCGGAAAACTCGTCCGTACTGAGGAACCGCACGGCAGTGGGACATCGCCACGGCGAGCGCCCCTCGTGGGCCGTCACGCTGCTGGCCGGTGTGCTTATCTTCACCACCGTGGTTGATGTTCTGGGAAATCTGCTGGTCATCGTTTCAGTCTTTCGGAATCGGAAACTCAGAAACGCAGGTAGGTACGCAGCGCTTGTCGTTATAGGTCGGTGATTTTTACTATAGCCTCGTTTTTCAATCCCCCTTTCAAATCTTAATTTACAGCACGTACGCGTAAACAAGTTTGGTTTAAAAATAAAACCCAGCATGTTGCATTGACATGGCGGCACGGTGGCTTAGTTCGCCTCTCAGCGCTAGGGATTCCCGGTTCGAATCCCCATCTGGGTGGAGTTTCCATGTTCTCTCCGTGTCCGCGTGGGTTTCCTCCGGGTTCTCCGGTTTCCTCCCACAGTCCAAAAACATGGATCAAGTTAATTGAGTTCTCTAAATTGCCCCATATAGAGTGTGTTTGAGTGTGTGAGTGTGTACCCAGCGATGGATTGGCTCCCTGTCCTGGGTCTATCTGCCCAGCGCCCGAGATGTTCTCCCCCTGGATGGGCATGGGGAACCCCACCGTGACCCTAATAGAGGATAAAGCGGGAGATAATGAATGAATGAATGTTGCATTGACACCACACAAAGTTCACATAAGTATTGGTAGTCTGTATATTAGCCACAATCGTAAAGAGCTGATAATATTAAGTTGGATATACACTCAGTATACATGTTGAAAGCATTACAATTTTGACTTACTTACTAGCCCAGCATTAAGCCACAGAATCATCCATTTATTTGCCATTGTTCTGGTGCCTTTGCCCACGAATAAGGATACTAATAATGACAACAGTGATTTATACATTTTTATATACATGTACAGTAATGCACAGTGGAACTTTCAGAGACAATCAGCAAAAATGCAATGAAGTTCAATTTATTCATTATCTTTTACTACAGCTGTGAGGGGGAGTTCCCCCCATGCCCATCGACACCCAGGACAGGGTGCCAATCTTTCCCCGGGCAGACTCACTCACACAGAAACCCACACTATAGGGCAAATTGGAGCATTCAATTTACCTTGAATCTATGTTTTTGGAATGTGGGAAAAAAACGAAGAACATTGAGGAAACCCACATGTGTAACAGGTGCGTAGGGCACCTGTTTCCTTTGTGTTGGGTTAATTAGCTTGTTTTGTTGTTCACCATTTAGTTAATTAACCTTTTTCACTCATTGGTCTGTTTTGTGCACGTGTTCGGATGTGTTTGTATTTAGTTCCTGTGTTCCCCTTCCAGCGTGCACGTCGTTACCTTATGTCAGCTTGTGTTGTGTTGCCCCACCTGTACGTGTCTGGCTCCATTTAGCGCGTTTACTCGCTTTGGCTCTGCGCTTGTTATGCGCGGCCGTTCCGTTAGAGGTAAGCAAGCGTGACAACGTGGACCTGGAATCCCCAAAACTGAGAGGCGAACATGCTTACCACTAAGCCACCTACCACAGAAAACTGGAAATTTGCAAGAAAGCCTTTCGTACTTTAATAAGCATATTTTAAGGTACCATGGGTATTCTAAAAAAAACCTACAAAAAAAGAACTACATTTAAGAAATAAACACACTACTTCTTTAGTATTAAACATTTAGAGCAATATGTATACCATGTGGGTGGCACAGGGGTTAATGTATGGTTAGCACGTTCGTCTCTCACCCCTGGGGATCCAGGTGTGAATCCTAATCTGGATGGAGTTTCCATGTTCTCCCGGTGTCCGAGTTTCCACTGGGATTTCCAGTTTCCTCCCACAGTCCAAAAACATGGATTCAAGGGGTAAATTAAATGCTCTAAATTTCTCTATATAACATGTGTGCCCAGCACCCACTATACATTGGCGTCCTGTCCTGGGTGTATTTGCTCAGTGACAGGGAACTCCCCCTGCGCAATCCTAGTAGAGGATTAAGTGGAGAAGAATCAATGAATGAATGTCTACCATGTTTTAATGTTTTATGGAAGGTCTTGGAGGAAAATAAATGTATTTATGCATTCATCCAATCACCCCCCAATAATGGATAAATGAATTAATTTATTTTCTTTTAATTATCTTTTATTTATTAACTTATGTATTTTCCTCATGTCCATCCATTTAGGCACTGGGCAGATCCACCCAGGACAGTTTGCCAGTCTATCGCTGGGCACATTCACTCACACAGACAGACACACAAACACTCACACTCATACTATATGGGTCAATTTAGAGCATTCTTTTTATTTTGAATCCATGTTTTTGGACTGTAGTTGGAAACCAACTCGGACACGGGGAGAACATGACAACTCCACATTGATTGATTGGGCGAACGGGCTAACCACTAAGTCTAACTAGTCATTTACATTGAGTTATTGGACAAAAAAAGTGCAGATATTCAGGTCTCATCTTTGTAATGTCATATTGAGCAATATACATTATTTTTAGTGATAGCTCATTTTGAAATTGCTGTTTACCAGTGTTACCTAAAATTTTCCTACTTAAGCCATGTAATGTAATGTATTTTGTGGTGGTATTCCACACATTGATGTAGTAAATTCTTAATGAATTTAAGAGAATAGAGTAAGTTAATAAAACTGCAGGAATGTTAAAGCAGTAAACAGCCAAAGGTTGTAGTAGGATTTGTCATAAGAACATGCAGTGACAGAGATGCTGTAGGACTGAAGTCGGTGATGGATATATATTATCTTGTATATCTTGTCTTGGTCCTCCTTTTGCTGGCAAAACATGCATGGACTTTAGTAGACCCCTGAAGGTGTACTGTGGTATCTGGCACCAAAATATTTGCAGCAGATCCTTTGACTTCTATAAGTTGCAGTTTGTATGATCTTCATGGATTGTTTGTGCAGCACATTTTGCACAATTGAATTGAGATCTGGGAAATATGAAGGCCCAATTAACACCTCCAACTCATTGTTCTTCTCCTTAAACCATTCCATGAACCATTTTGACTTTGTGGCAGAGCACTTTATTCTGTATAAAAAAGACCACAGCAATCAGGAAATACTATTTCCATAAGAGGGTGGCAGGACCCAATGTTTCCCAGTAAAACATTTCCCAAATCACACCTGGCTCCTTGCATTCTTCCCATAGTGCATCCTAGTGCATTAACTTTTTATAGCAATCTTGCTTGCAATAGGTTTTGTGCCTCCTCCTCTCAGTATAAAGCAATAACTCTTAACTAAACAATTTCTGGTAACCTATTCCTCCAAACCAGACTATTTTGGTTCTGTAATTTAAGTGGGTTTTCCCATGAACTGCTTTATGTCATACTACAACACTTGTTTACAAACATCTGTACTTGCGACCTAAGTTAGCCATCATTTCAGCTATTTAACACACCTGTCAGAGGTTCCACTAATGATGCAGCTTTCATAAGCTGAGACAAAACATATAGCATGAAGATAAATAGCAGAAGGGACAGGAATATGGCATCAGCGGTAGAGACCAAAGGAAACAGTTAGTATCCTTTTCATTCATTCATTATCTCCCGCTTTATCCTCTATTAGGGTCGCGGTGGGGTTCCCCATGCCCATCCAGGGGAGAACGTCTCGGGCGCTGGGCAGATAGACCCAGGACAGGGCGCCAATCCATCGCTGGGCACACACTCACTCACACAGACACACTCTATATGGGGCAATTTTGATAATTCAATTAACTTGATCCATGTTTTTGGACTGTGGGAGGAAACCGGAGAACCCGGAGGAAACCCACGCAGACACGGGGAGAACATGGAAACTCCACCCAGATGGGGATTCGAACCGGGAATCCCTAGCGCTGAGAGGCGAACGTGCTAACCACTAAGCCTCCGTGCCGCCTAACAGTTAGTATAATTATTTAAATCTATTAATAAAGTCTGTTACTGTGTGAGAAATCCTGAAACTTGGAAAGTACTGAAACTTGGAAAGATTGAGGATGCATTTGATGTGACAAAGACACCTGTGGGCATTGCAAGTACTTTCTTCAGTGTAGATTACGGATGTAATGGTACACAAAATGAACGGTTTAAACGTGGTATGGACCTTATGGTTCGGTAAGATTTTTTTTTTTATTGTTGAGCACTTATTAAATGCCTTAAACCTGGCTCCTCCAATATAGCATATTGAGCATGTCGCAAGATCACTTCTCGCGGCTTCACTGTATTATTGTTATATATATATATATATATATATATATATATATATATACAATTCTCTATCAAACTTTTTGCCAGATTGTGGCATTTATGTTGCAAGATAGGTTTGTAGCTTTAAAAGTTTTGCAAGTGTTTAATAGCATATGAAGTGTTTATTTGAGTACGGGAAGGGTTTATGAAGCCATACACCTATAAATAATACAATAACTCAGCGACATCGAAGGGTCTCTGGAAAGTAACCCCCACGATATGTAAGGGATTACCATATGCTTATTGCTTCAGTATTGGATTTATTCCTGTCTGTTTTCCCATCTATGAAGCGAAGGATTAGGCGTGCATACAAGTTAAATCATGAAAAAATATTCATAGGATTAATCAAATTAGTGTACAAATAAGGTTTATCTTTTTTATCAACTCTGGTTATAGATTTCATGTTCTCGCTGTATTTCCTCCGGGTTCTCCGGTTTCCTCCCACAGTCCAAAAACATGGACCAAGGTCAATTGAATTCTCCAAATTCCCCATATAGTCTGTGTGTGTGTCTGTGCGAGCGAGTGTGTGCCCAGCAATGAATTGGCGTCCTGTCCTGGGTGTATCTGCCCAGCACCTGAAAAGTTCTCCCCTGGATAGGCATAGGGAATCCCCCCCCCCCCCCCCCACACGACCCTAGTAGAGAGGATAAAGCGGAAGATAATGGATGGTTTGTTTCCCAAAACATACCTCAGTACAATGCTGCTGTACAATGCGGTCAAACTATCTGTGTTTGATGGACTGCTGTAAATCACAGGTACCCAAAATCCTTCCGCATTGTTGTTTTTTATCTTTGCGGGTTCCACAGCATATTCTGCATGCGAAACACATACTGAACTGTGTGGTCCGAATACAACATACCATTACATTCCTAGTGGAGATGCATGGCTCTGGCCTAAATCTTTCAGCTTTACAGGAGACATGAGAAATGGAGTGGTAGAAGCCACAAGAGATTGCCAGGGGCCACACAAGATCAGAAGATTCCAGGGTGGTGTGGATTGGAAGACTGGGGCCTGCTGATTCTGCTTGGGCATCTGAAGGGGAGAGACTGAAGATGAAACTACTGAGTTGGAGCCATGTGCATGGATGCAGGAAGACAGATACATGATAATTTCCCTTCCCCTTTCCACTGTAGGTTTGGGTCTCGCCTCAGTTCAGCAAACTGCCTTCCAACCCCTTGTCGTGCATTTAATATCTAATATTGGATAATTTTTGTTAATAAATAAATGACTAAGCGGCATGGTGTCTTCACCTCTCAGAGCTGGGGATGCAGGTTCAACTCCTAATCTGGGTGGATGTTCTGCCCATTTCAAAACATTAACAGGTTCACATTCCTATTTAGGGTGTAGGGAGTAAATTTTACACTGATTGCTTGTTTGTCTGTGGTCATATCATTGTTTTTTCTTGAGTTGATTATTTTAGCCATAGTTTATTCCAGTCATATGTGTTTCCTGTCATGTGCACTCTGTAGTTCTCTGTAAACTTTCCTACATTCCTGTGTGTCTATATGAGTGTGTGCCCTATCCTGGTGCCCTATCCTGTGTGTCTCTGCCCTGTTCCCATAATGTTCATAAGGAATCCTCATCCATATTAAGGGATTAAGCAGAAGATATTAAATGAGTAATGATAAGAGAAATTGGGTTTGCCCAGAGGATGTAAACAAAATACAGTTGCATACATTTTTATTAACATATTTTAATGCATTAATTTAGTTTTTCATGTTCTCCCCGTGTCTGCTTGGGTTTCCTCCGGGCTCTCTGGTTTAATCCCACTGTCCAAAAACATGGAATCAGGGTAAAATTAATGCTCAAAATTATATATAGTGCGTGTTTGGGTGTGTGTCTGTGTGAGTGAGTGTGCCCAGAGATATATTGACACCTTGTCCTATGTGTATATGCTCAGCTCTTGAGACTTTCCCTGAATGTGGGGAACCACTTTGTGAACCCAGGAGAGGATGAAGCAGAAGATAATGAATGAATGAATTCCTTACTAATTTTATTGCAATGATTTATGTACATAATTTCTAATGATTTACAATAAGTCAGGTTTATTGTGTGTGTTTGTACATGTGTCTATGTGAGTGAGTGCATCTATTTATAAATGCAGACTTTTATGTAACAAAGTGTTACATGTAGGACACCTAGGTCTGTACTTTTCAAAAACAAGGACAATGACTATGATTAAGAATCAACTAGAATCAACTAGTGCTGTAAGCATATGTAAGTGTGTTTTAGGGATACTAGAATATGGGTGGAAAAGGCCTGGGTCCATATGTGCATTTACAGTGGAAAATGTAGTTTATTCCTTTGACAATGAGTACTGACTGACTGACTACATATGAGAAGCATGTCACATATTTAAAAAAAAATCTTGAAGATGGTAAATGGGCTAACCAATGGAAAAGAAAGCTTCAACAGCAGATAATAAGAAATATAAACACAGAAAATAAATTTTGAACTGTAAATCCCTTGGCTTTATTGCCCCACTTTCTTCTTTCGCTTTATAGTTTATCCAGAGTGTAAATACCTGTAAATGTGTTCCATATCTCAGATTTTTTTTTACTTTTGGAGATTAATATCGTATGGTATCTTAAATATGTTTCCTTGTCATCAGACTCTTAAACACAGCAAACACCATCCTCTTTCATGGATGTAAAAAAAAGAAATATATATTATATATTTTACAATAATAATTATACATACATATATATATATATATATATATATATATATATATATATATATATATATATATATATATATATATATATATATATATATATACACACACACACATATATATATATATATATATATATATATATATATATATATATATATATATATATATATATATATATATATATATATATATATATAACACCTACATCAGAAAGAGTGGGTGCAGATACATCTAACATCTAGGATCCTAGGAAGGGAAAAGGGAAGAAAAATAATGGATTTCTTTAAATTAAATTTTTTTATTATATATATTTTTTTATCAGAAAGAGACTTTTTATATTTTTATATTCTTAATTGATATATTGGTAGTTAGCAATTTAATTTTACCTATTTATTTTTTTTATCTGATATGCTACTTTCTAGGGCGGCACGGTGGCTTAGTGGTTAGCATGTTCGCCTCTCAGCGCTAGGGATTCCCGGTTCGAATCCCCATCTGGGTGAAGTTTCCATGTTCTCCCCGTATCCGCGTGGGTTTCCTCCGGGTTCTCCGGTTTCCTCCCACAGTCCAAAAACATGGATCAAGTTAATTGAGTTCTCTAAATTGCCCCATATAGAGTGTGTTTGTGTGAGTGAATGTGTACCCAGCGATGGATTGGCGCCCTGTGCTGGGTCTATCTGCCCAGCGCCCGAGACGTTCTCCCCTGGATGGGCACCCCACCGCGACCCTAATAGAGGATAAAGCGGGAGATGATGAATGAATGAATGAATGCTACTTGCTACATAAATCCACCCTAATGAGTTAAAATTAAGTTAAGTAGTATTTTTTTACAAAATGCCAACCTACCTAAAAACTTATAGAAGTAATATAAAAATTATAATTTGATGATTTGGTATCATATTTAACATTGGATGGGGGTTTTGTGTTTAATAGTGTTTTTCTTATATAAGTCACTCAATTATTCACAGACACATAGAACAAATAGGGTGTTTTTATGTAATTTAACTAGTATCTGTGGTGTTGGATTTTCTTGTCTGCATTTAGATTGGCATTTTTGTATTTAAGGTTCACTGTAAAAATTGCTGTTTTATTTGTAGCATTGTCTTTGTTAGTTGCTTGCTCTGAGTTTTAATTAGTCATTTAGCATAGTGTTCTGTTTTAGAATATAGTTCCTAATATCGGTTTCAGTGTCTGGTTTGAGTTTGCTGTTAATTTGTGCATAGTCACAGTAATTTCTATTTGTGAATTTTAATTATTTATTGTGTTCTTTTCCACCATAGAGCAGCTTGTGAACTATTCAGCAACTGTCAGGGTGTTAGGTTCATATTTATTGGAGTTGAACGTTTGGGCAATAAAATATATCTAACATAAGTCTATACATCATATTAGGAAATAAATGCTCTGAGTCTGAGGGAGAGAAAAAATATGGAAATACAGTAAATATTCTCACACCTCAGGGTATCTGCCTCTTAAGGTCATAGCAGAAAACTTTGTAATAATACAATTATCATTATGTTTTAAATTAAACTTCAATATGCATTGTTTCTATAACTGGTAACAAAAAAGTATTAATGAAAAGTGACTTCATTTTTGTCATTATTTAGGAATAATGAAGGAAATTATAGAAGGAAATTCTGTAAATCATATTGAGAAATACTTGTTTAACTCAGTTTTCGAGAATTACAGAAGATGGCATGCGCTTTCATCAGTAAAGAAGTTCGGGCGGCTCAGTAGTCTGTAGCTCCCAGCAGGGATCGTCTTTACATGTTTGAAGGTTTAAGGTTTTGGGGCAACATTTTACTGTGAAATGCATTAACTTCTATAATCAAAGGAATATGATCAAAGGCAAAATATGATAAGCCTCACATAAAATAAGCCTAATGGCTTTAACTTAAGAGGATGAATCAAGTCAGCGAACGTGTTGGGTCAAAATAAAACATCCCTACTCTTAGAATCTCTTAGACAAACCCTTAGAATTTAACTCATAATTTAGCTCATAAATATTTATTTAGCTATAGAAATTGAAACTTGGATTTCGGTTGGTCATAATACTATGTGTCCAGGTTAACGATACTAAAAATTTGTAATCATCTACAACTTTTACTTTTAAATTTGTAAGTCATTTAAAATTAATCAATAATTTAGAGTCTATCATTTTTTCAGGACATCATCATGAACATCATCCCTTCCCATTTTGAGTGTATCCTGCTTCTGTGGTGTGTTTGAAATCATCGAAGTCTTTGAAGACAAGTGGGGTTGAATCAGTGATAGGGATTATTAGTGAGGAATCTTACTCTGACTGGGATCAGGTTGATGAATAACAATAGAAGTGTTAGTATGAACAGCTTCTCCTTCTTATAAGCTTCATCATTAGCTTTGATAGCAAAAGAAAATTACTTATTAATGAAAGTAATTAAACTATTTTTAAGGGAAAAAAGGCACGTCAGGTGCGTTAAATATCTCTAATGAAAGTCACTCCCCTAGTTTCTCCCCCAGCACCACTGCTCTACTCTCACAACGAGTTATCTATCGACAATGCAATGGCTTTTTACACTGCATTTCTGTATTATAAGATGTTTTCATAACATAGTTATTGACAGGTGGTTTAATTCAGACAGAACATTACTGAAGGCCATGGTGTGAAATGCACGGCCCACCACTGATATATATGAATATGGTTAGCACATTTGCCTCTCAGTGCTGATGTTTCCATGTTCTCCCCGTGTCTGCATCGGTTTCCTGTAGGTTTTACAGTTTCCTTCCACAGTCTAAAAAACATGGATTTGAGGTAAATTGACTGCTCTAAATGACCTATATCTAAAGTGCCCTATATAGTGCATGTCTGTGTTTGTATGTGTGCCAAGCCCAGTGTATGCAGACACTAACTTATATACAGCATATTTATCCAGATTAAAGATCACTACTTCTTCCTGTTGATGGAAAAAGTTATTATGTATGAAAATAAATGACCAATTGCAAGAGAGTTGGAAGGTATGATAATTGCCCTAAGACATAGGTATCAAACTCAAGGCCCACCGTCCATTTCTGGCCCGTAATACAATTATTATTGTTATTAATGGTCCGGCGATGTTTTTTTGGACCATGCTCATATTTTAAATTTGTATGATTTGGATAGGAACATTTTTATGTAGAAAAGTTTAAAGATATTTAAAGGAAAAACTACATTTGTGTTTAATTTTTTCATGTTTTTTTTTATTTATTTTTATTTTTATTATTATTATTATTTTTTTTTATCAAATTTTAGTTTGTGCTTAAACACCCTTTTAATGCAGTGTTTGTAATCCATGCACCACTAGGGGGAGTTAAACAAATAACACTAGGCTGAAGGTGCAGTGTGTTTTGATAAAAATAAAAGGCATCACCCTGTATGGCAAGCCGTTTTAACATTTAATAAGTAGCAGTAATAGCAATTGTAGATATCTAAAATTATATTTTTACTAGTTGCAAGTCAACATATCCATAATGTCATTTTGACTAGTAGAAATTGTAATTAAAGATATCTACAATTCATTTCTTAATAGTCACAATGTTCATTTTTCATATCAACAATTTAATATCCACTAGTAAAAATGTTCATTGTAGATATCAACAATTCAATTTCCACTAGTGGAAATGTTCATTTTAAATTTCTCTAATTGTTCTTACAGGGCGGCACGGTGGCTTAGTGGTTAGCACGTTCGCCTCTCAGCGCTAGGGATTCCCGGTTCGAATCCCCATCTGGGTGGAGTTTCCATGTTCTCCCCGTGTCTGCGTGGGTTTCCTCCGGGTTCTCCGGTTTCCTCCCACAGTCCAAAAACATGGATCAAGTCAATTGAATTCTCAAAGAATTGCCCCATTAAGAGTGTGTTTGTGTGAGTGAGTGTATGCCCAGCGATGGATTGGTGCCCTGTCCTGGGTCTATCTGCCCAGCGCCCGAGAGGTTCTCCCCTGGATGGGCATGGGGAACCCCACTGCAACCCTAATAGAGGATAAAGCGGGAGATAATGAATGAATGAATAATTGTTCTTACATTATAGATATCAAAAAATATAATTTCAGCTATCTAAATCTCAATTCTTACTAGTAAAAATTAAATTACTGATATGTTGGGCCTGTAATTGTAACTAGTAAAAATTTAATTTATGAAAGATATCTGAAATGGCAGTTTTTACTAGTGAAAATTATGTTGTTACTAGTGACAATTGTATTTAAGATATCTACAATTCCTTTTATAACTAGTCAGAATTGAATTGCAGATATCAAAAAATGAGTTTCCACTAGTCAAAATTAAAACGCTGTTTTGACATGTAAGAACTAATATGCAAATGAGGACACATCCGAAATTACATTTTAACATGTAAGAACTAATATGCAAATGAGGACACATCCGAAATTACATTTTAACATGTAAGAACTAATATGCAAATGAGGGCACATATCCGAAATTACATTTTGACATGTTAAAACTAATATGCAAATTAGGGCACATATCAGAAACCAATATGCAAATTGAGGTGAATGCCGACCAATGGCTGTTTCGTGTTCTGCTTCTGATGTAAGTATGCAAGTCTTCCATCCTCCGCTAATACTCACATGAAGGCGCCAAATAATCCAAACGTGGCTAATTTCACACGGTTTCAACACGCAAAAATGTAAAGTGTTTCTAATACTGAGATGGCAGTTAATGTATTTGACAGAGTTTTTAATGTGGTGAATAGAGCTGTAGAAAGCATTGACAATAGAGCTGTCTCTGCATTGACAATCGCGGCATCTATGGCGCCTAGTTCCCTTTGACTGCATATACCTTGCCTATATGCACATTCAATTACAAAACATTTCTGCTGGATTTTTATTATCACATTATACACTTTTATTCTGAAACAACATTATTGTAAAATCTGACCAATGGCTTTGTGGCACGCCCACATATCCGAAATGAACATGCAAATGGGGGCACATATCCGAAATTACATTTTGACATGTAAGAACTAATATGCAAATGAGGCGAACGCCGACCAATGGCTTTGTGGCACACCCACATATCCGTAATGAACATGCAAATGAGAGCACATATCCGAAATGGTAATTGTTGACATCTGAAATATAACACAGCATTTTTACTAGTAACAATTCCATTTCAACATGTGGAAATGCAATTGTAGATATCTGAAATTGTTGTTCTTACTAGTTACAAGATAATTTCCGATATCAACAATTGATAATATCTTTTACCCGAATTTTCACTAGTCAAAATGTCATTTCTACATGTAAAAATATGTATTGTAAGATGTCAAAATTGTATTATAGATATCTTCATGTGACATTTCTTACATGTAGAAATTGTATTTTGACTAGTGGAAATGTAATTTCCACTAGTGAAAACTAAACCTGTTACTAGTTAGCCTGACATATTAAATGTTAAAACGGATTGCCATACACCCTGTGACAGGAGCACGATCACTGTTCTATCTTTGGAAAACAGCTTTCACATAACCATAATGTCTTCTTGCATTTATTTAAATATTGACTAAAATAATACTGACAAGTTTTTGACATTAATAGACAATGAAAAAGGGATGTGACATTGTTAAGAAGGCAATTGAGGTTTTGATTAGCAGGGGGTTGTGTGCACATGAAACCTGAAGAAATGAATCTTTTTTAAACCAATTGAATGAAAAGCTTCAATGGGCTTTATCTGCTCATCACTAGTTATAAGACGCACTGCTATGAATTGATATAAATAAGTCAGCATGTGCCCCTTATCACTCATGATTAGTGCTCAGCCGCTTGGGAGTTGATATTCTGGCATAGGAGCACCTGGTGAGCCATTGCTGCATTTTGAACATTAAGTGTTGTGATTCATCCCCACTTTTTACTGCTTCTTCTCTACTCTCTCTCTTTATAGAGGAAGAGTCATTACATTACAGATGTAAAAACTAACCTGTTGCATTGTTTAATAACTTCGTTTCAGCATGCTAATTGACTGGATGCTTTTATAGGATGGATATCTAGGATGATTGTTCTGTCTTTTGTCAATATTGGGTTTGTTTTTAACTGACTGTGCATCAAAGTTTTTTTTTTTTTCACCATGTTTAAAACAAATAGACATTAATAAAGTGATTCTTGAACATTCATTCATTATCTTCATGTACTAACACCGCGGGGGTGTTCCCCATGCCCACCCAGGGCTGATACACTCAGGACAGGGTGGCAATCTATCACTGGGCAAAAACTCACTTATACAAACACACAGACACACACTTGCACACACACACACTATATGGGAAAATTTAGAGTATTCAGTTTGCCCTTTATCCATGTTTTGGATTATGCAGATGCCCAACCTGACATTTTACTACAGCTAAATGAAGATTAAACTGAATCTTTTCCATGACTGTGAATTGCACAAGTTATTAAACAGTTAAATTAATGACTTACATTATGATAGTGACTTGTAGTGTATCCATTTCACTTAACACAATGTTCATTCTATTTCTTGTGCTTTTTCTCAGGTAATATGTTTGTGGTGAGTCTGGCTGTTGCTGACTTGGTGGTGGCATTCTATCCATACCCATTGGTCCTGTATGCAATCTTCCATGACGGATGGTCGCTTGGGGAAACACAGTGCAAGGTCAGCGGCTTTCTAATGGGTCTGAGTGTAATTGGCTCTGTATTCAATATCACAGGGATTGCTTTAAACCGTTACTGCTACATTTGTCACAGCTTTACCTATGGGCGCCTCTATAACTTACGCAACACGTTGATGCTAGTGGCACTTATCTGGATGCTGACAGTGCTGGCCATCATCCCTAACTTTTTTGTCGGCTCACTGAGTTATGATCCTAGAGTCTACTCTTGTACATTTACACAAACCGCCAGTAGCTCATACACAATGTTGGTGGTGCTTGTGCATTTTCTGGTGCCCATTGCAGTAGTGACTTTCTGTTACTTGCGCATTTGGGTGCTGGTCATTCAGGTTCGGCGAAAGGTGAAGAAGGAGGAGCATGCCCGAGTTCGCCGTAGTGACTTACACAATTTTGTCACCATGTTTGTGGTGTTTGTGCTGTTTGCTATCTGCTGGGCACCACTGAACCTCATCGGGCTTGTGGTGGCTGTCAATCCTGAGGTCATGGCACCACGGATCCCAGAATGGCTCTTTGTGGTCAGCTATTTCATGGCCTATTTCAACAGCTGCCTCAATGCCATCATCTATGGGCTTCTAAACAGGAACTTTCGTAAAGAGTACAAGCGCATAGTCACATCTGTGTGGATGCCACGGCTGTTTATATCAGAAACGTCCAAAGTGGCCACGGATGGTATACGAAGCAAACCCTCACCAGCCATCAACAATGAATGATTAGGCCAACCATGTTTCTTGGACTGTCATTGTTTATCACCTCTAACCACATCAAAAACTTCTTAAGAGCTTCAGCACATGACACTTTTAAGTTAATATATATTTAAATCAAGCTCAGGGTGATTGTCTTGTTTCTGCTGGCATAATTGTATTAATTTCAAAACACTGTAGTTCAGCATTGTTTATATTAAAACAACGTACTGTACAATCTACAGCATATTTTATTCATACTTCCTGTTTCAGATAATTTCATCGTATGTTCATTTATTGCATGTTATAAAATAAATATATGTCATTACATGTAATGTCTGGTTTATAATAATAAAAATCTCCCCCATGACCGTAGTAGAGAATTAAGTGGAAGACAATGAGATCAGACAATGAGATTTATTGACAAAATTCCAATTCACTTTGCATTATTGAGATTTATACACTTGCGTAACTAAATATCAGCTACAAATAAATTATTCTGTCTGAGATGGATGTAGCCAGACACATGTTGTTAAATCGCAGAGTGATCACACTCTTTGTTCACTCCTGATCACTCTTCAAATTTGGCTTAGTTCATTTCCTATAGAAAAAATCTGATTTTCGAAGTGGCATAACGCGGTAAATTTTTGAGCTACAATCCATGTCTTTTGTCTTATTTACATAATGTGCAATGATTTTAGCTTTTAAACTAATAGGTTTTGTTTCTTTTTTACAACTAATGAAACTGAAATATATTAAATTTCAAAGTGGAGTTGGGTGAGGTATAAATCTTCTAGTCTCAAAGGTCAGTCCCAAATTAGTTTGGTTCTTTAAAATTATTAAGATATGAACCACTTCTTGTTTGTTTCTGATAATTTTCACAAACATCAATGAAGCATATTAACAATAGGATGTCATATCTTTTCTCAGAAATACCATTGCAATACCATGCATCAAAAATGTCACTGGTAATTATTTGATATAATTTTGCAGGTGAACCATGGACTTAGCACATCTCATGTAGCTGGTTTTGAAAAAATTACACGTTAATCCTTTACTGTAAGAAAGGTATTATACCATATTTCTGTCAAAAAAAGTAATGTCTGCAAATATAAAGCTGTTTAGAAGTATATTTTACACAATTTTTTTCACTTTATTTAACAGAATGTATTTGTCACTCAAGTGGGTGGATTTGTGTTTCATTGGTTTGCTTTTAAAATGTTTCAAACATTAATCTACTTGTAACACATCAGTAATTGACAACCCTGATGCAAGAAAGAATTTACCTCGCTAACATTTGAAATTGTGATAAACATTTTTGTCTGTGAATTGATACATTTTTAGAACATATTGTTAATGTTTGTTTTTCGCTCATGCAAACTAATGTACTAATTGAAAGCTACGTTAAACAAACTTTTTTTGTGAAACAAGACTTAATAGACTCAACCCTTTTTTTATTTAAATCAGTAGCCCATCAAAGTAAGATTGAACAGGTTGAGTTAAGAAACTGCAGAGGTTGATTGAGAATATAAGTCTATTAAAAGTTTACATTTACATTTAGTCAGTAAGCAGACGCATTTATCCAAAGTGACTTACAAGTGAGAGAACGCCACAAGTAAGGAAAAGGAAAACCCAGCTACACTGTAGTTCAAGTTCAAGTTCAAGTAGTTTATTTAGTAATCTTGGGAGGACCAAATCTCATTGGGGGAATCATCGTCCATGAGCGGCCAGGCAGAATTAACAGTGTAGGACAGCCATGTAATAGATTGTGTAGTTGTCAGGTGTTCATATTTAACAATTGGATATAACAAATGAAAAACTATATACGTCCATTGAAGGCATCCTCCAGTCCAATATACAGTGGGTTGCAAAAGTATTCATACCCCTTGAACTTTTCCATATTTTGTCACATTACAACCACAAACATAAATATATTTCACTGGAATTTAATGTGAAAGACCAACACAAAGTGGTATACAATTGTGAAGTGGAAGGAAAATTATACATGAATCAACATTTTTTTTACAAATAAAAAACTGAAAAGTGCGACGTGCAAAAGTATTCAGCCCCCTTTTCCCTGAGTGCAACCAATTGCATTCAGAAGTTGCCTGATGAGTGCTAATGACTCAAAAGGGTCCACCTGTGTGTAATCTAATCTCAGTACAAATACAGCTGCTCCGTGACGGCCTCAGATGTTGGTTAAGAGAATATTGGGGAGCAAACAGCATCATGAAGTCCAAAGAACACACCAGACAGGTTAGGAATATGGTTTTGGAGAAGTTTAAAGCAGGCTTAGGTTATAAAAAGATTTCCAAAGCTTTGAACATCTCACGGAGCACTGTTCAATCCATCATCCGGAAATGGAAAGAGTATGGCACCACAGTAAACCTGCCAAGACAAGGCCGTCCACCTAAACTTACAGGCCGAACAAGGAGATCACTGATCAGAGAGGCAGCCAAGAGGCCCATGGTGACTCTGGATGAAATGCAGAGAGCCACAGCTCAGGTGGGGGAAACTGTCCACAGGACAACAATTAGTCGTGCACTACACAAATGTGGTCTTTATGGAAGAGTGGCAAGGAGAAAGCCATTGTTAAAAGAAAACCATAAGAAGTCCCGTTTGCAGTTTGCCAGAAGCCATGTTGAGGACACAGCAAACATGTGGAAGAAGGTGCTTTGGTCAGACGAGACCAAAATTGAACTTTTTGGCCACAATGCAAACGCTATGTGTGGCGGAGAAATAACACTGCACATCACTCTGAAAACACCATCCCCACTGTCAAATATGGTGGTGGCAGCATCATGCTCTGGGGGTGCTTCTCTTCAGCAGGGACCGGGAAGTTGGTCAAAGTTGATGGGAAGATGGATGGAGCCAAATACAGGGCAATCTTGGAAGAAAACCTGTTGGAGTCAGCAAAAGATTTGAGACTGGGGCGGAGGTTCACCTTCCAGCAGGACAACGACCCTAAACATAAAGCCAGAGCTACAATGGAGTGGTTTAAAAAAAAGAATATTAGAATGTTAGAATGGCCCAGTCAAAGTCCAGACCTAAACCCAATTGAGAATTTGTGGCAAGATCTCAAAACTGCTGTTCACAAACGCTCTCCATCCAATCTGACTGAGCTTGAGCTGTTTTGCAAGGAGGAATGGGCAAGAATTTCAGTCACTAGATGTGCAAAGCTGGTGGAGACATACCCTAAAAGACTTGCAGCTGTAATTGCAGCAAAAGGTGGCTCCACAAAGTATTGACTCAGGGGGGCTGAATACTTTTGCACGTCGCACTTTTCAGTTTTTTATTTGTAAAAAAAATGTTGATTCATGTATAATTTTCCTTCCACTTCACAATTGTATACCACTTTGTGTTGGTCTTTCACATTAAATTCCAGTGAAATATATTTATGTTTGTGGTTGTAATGTGACAAAATATGGAAAAGTTCAAGGGGTATGAATACTTTTGCAACCCACTGTAAATCCAGGTTCCATCCAGTAATTGTCATAGCCGAAGTGCTCCAGCAGAGCCATGGATGAAGAGCTGATGACACCACAAAGCAGCACCTCAAGTAAATTAGCAACACCTCAAAAGAAATATTATAGTGTAATCAAACCTGATCATGATCCAATCTGTTTTTTTTCATAGCAGATGTTTGTGGAAGAGATGTGTTTTGAGATGTTTCTTAAAGGTGACTCTTGAGTTGGGAAGATCGATACGTTCTGAACGATACGGAGTGAGAATTAGCAACACGATGAGGTTGAATCACCAGGTGACATTCATCAGTGAACGAGTTGTAGTGTATTTGGAAATATAGATTGAAGGTAAGAGGGGGCAGATCCAGAGATTGTCCTGCAGGCCAGAGTACAGTGCCTTGTACTGAACATGAGCAGCAACAGGGAGCCAATGGAGAAAGAGGAGTAGTGGAGTGACAGTTATTTGTTTAAAGATTTTGAGACGCTCTGCCTATAATTTTAATTAAACCACATGCTACCTACACTGAAGCCTAAACTTATTCATACCATAGCCATGACTGTCCAAAACAACATGGACATTACTGTCCATTTCTCTTGCTATAGCTGATAGGGTTACCACTTTGGCTTTCATTTAGACCTGCTGCTCAGTGGAATGGCTCACCGTTTTTTCAAACTCAGAAAAACTGGAAAGTTAGGTTTCCTGTTAAATTAGGTAAATTAAGTAAGATAATTAAGGAAATTAGCACCAGGAATTTTTTGCAGGAATTGTTCTCAATTGCAGGAATTGTTCTCCAATTTTGATCAGTGTGGTTTTTCAATTATCTCATTTAAGTGTTTATGCTGTGTTATATAATATATACAATTCATTCATTCATTCATTATCTCCCGCTTTATCCTCTATTAGGGTCGCGGTGGGGTTCCCCATGCCCATCCAGGGGAGAACATCTCGGGCGCTGGGCAGATAGACCCAGGACAGGGCGCCAATCCATCGCTGGGCAATATATACAATTAATGAAATAAATGTAAAATACTATTCTACTACGCTATTTTACTCCTGTTAGGATACATTTACATAGGACTACACAGTGAACCTAACATTTAAGATATTGTGTTTGTTCACTAATTTTGTAGTTTATATAAAGTCCAAGGTATACAGGGGTTGTTCAAAATGTGATATCACTTTTTGAATTATCAGTATATATTTACTATATTTATTTTAAATTGTTAAATAAATGTTTGTATTATTATTATTATGTAATATATATTGTATAATTTACTATATATTAATAAGTGTTTATAGGATAAATTTTGTTTACAAAGTCTTCATTAACTTGACGCCTGCGTCAAACAAGTTTATGTATTCTGTGCTAGTACCAGCTCTTGTTTTGTTTATGAAGTCATGTTTTTTACTTGAATTATGCTTTTATCATCTTTAAAGTGTATCTTAAAGAGGTTCTAAGAGATGGAAGTTTGAGGGAGCCAGATCACTGTTTAATCCAATTTAGGTGAGCAACATTACAACTCAAATATTGCTATGCCTTACAAATGTTCTTAGGTTCTTAGAAAAGCCTTGATATAGAATACCTAATAAACATTTAAAAAGATATGATACTTACCTGATACACAGTGTGCAAAAACAATGTTTACTCCATAAATACAATGAATTAAAATACAGTGGGTTGCAAAAGTATTCATACCCCTTGAACTTTTCCATATTTTGTCACATTACAACCACAAACATAAATATATTTCACTGGAATTTAATGTGAAAGACCAACACAAAGTGGTATACAATTGTGAAGTGGAAGGAAAATTATACATGAATCAACATTTTTTTTACAAATAAAAAACTGAAAAGTGCGACGTGCAAAAGTATTCAGCCCCCCTGAGTCAATACTTTGTGGAGCCACCTTTTGCTGCAATTACAGCTGCAAGTCTTTTAGGGTATGTCTCCACCAGCTTTGCACATCTAGTGACTGAAATTCTTGCCCATTCCTCCTTGCAAAACAGCTCAAGCTCAGTCAGATTGGATGGAGAGCGTTTGTGAACAGCAGTTTTGAGATCTTGCCACAAATTCTCAATTGGGTTTAGGTCTGGACTTTGACTGGGCCATTCTAACATTCTAATATTCTTTTTTTTAAACCACTCCATTGTAGCTCTGGCTTTATGTTTAGGGTCGTTGTCCTGCTGGAAGGTGAACCTCCGCCCCAGTCTCAAATCTTTTGCTGACTCCAACAGGTTTTCTTCCAAGATTGCCCTGTATTTGGCTCCATCCATCTTCCCATCAACTTTGACCAACTTCCCGGTCCCTGCTGAAGAGAAGCACCCCCAGAGCATGATGCTGCCACCACCATATTTGACAGTGGGGATGGTGTTTTCAGAGTGATGTGCAGTGTTATTTCTCCGCCACACATAGCGTTTTGCATTGTGGCCAAAAAGTTCAATTTTGGTCTCGTCTGACCAAAGCACCTTCTTCCACATGTTTGCTGTGTCCTCAACATGGCTTCTGGCAAACTGCAAACGGGACTTCTTATGGTTTTCTTTTAACAATGGCTTTCTCCTTGCCACTCTTCCATAAAGACCACATTTGTGTAGTGCACGACTAATTGTTGTCCTGTGGACAGTTTCCCCCACCTGAGCTGTGGCTCTCTGCATTTCATCCAGAGTCACCATGGGCCTCTTGGCTGCCTCTCTGATCAGTGATCTCCTTGTTCGGCCTGTAAGTTTAGGTGGACGGCCTTGTCTTTGCAGGTTTACTGTGGTGCCATACTCTTTCCATTTCCGGATGATGGATTGAACAGTGCTCCGTGAGATGTTCAAAGCTTTGGAAATCTTTTTATAACCTAAGCCTGCTTTAAACTTCTCCAAAACCATATTCCTAACCTGTCTGGTGTGTTCTTTGGACTTCATGATGCTGTTTGCTCCCCAATATTCTCTTAACCAACATCTGAGGCCGTCACGGAGCAGCTGTATTTGTACTGAGATTAGATTACACACAGGAGGACCCTTTTGAGTCATTAGCACTCATCAGGCAACTTCTGAATGCAATTGGGTGCACTCAGGGAAAAGGGGGCTGAATACTTTTGCACGTCGCACTTTTCAGTTTTTTATTTGTAAAAAAAATGTTGATTCATGTATAATTTTCCTTCCACTTCACAATTGTATACCACTTTGTGTTGGTCTTTCACATTAAATTCCAGTGAAATATATTTATGTTTGTGGTTGTAATGTGACAAAATATGGAAAAGTTCAAGGGGTATGAATACTTTTGCAACCCACTGTATGTGCTGTAATTACACGATTAGCATGAATAAAGTGCTAAAATGCCATGTGGCATGAAATTGACTGCAAAGTATAAAAATTGTCAACTACCAGTGGATAATGATTTAAGTCAAACTTATTGCAAAACCTATTTCCAGTCCTTCAGTTCTCTGATTATTTATATTTCTTATTGAGTGCGGTGCAAAGTGGTGAGCACATTCTCCTCTTAGCGCTGGGGATTCAGGTTTGAATCCTACTCTGGGTGGAGTTTTCATGTTCTCACCGGGATGCATGTGTTTTTTCAGTTCTCCAGGTTGCACACAAAAAAGCATGGATTTAAGGTAAATTGGCCACTCCAAAGTTCCCCTATATAATTTGTGTCCGTGTAAAGTGAGTGTGCCCAGAGATGTGTTGACACTGGGTGTATCTACCCAGTTTCTGAAACTTTCTCCCCTATGTGGGCAAAGGGAACCCCAACCAACCTAGTATAGGATTAAGCGGAATGCAGTTAGAAAACTCAGAAAACTATGTTCATATAAAGTTCATATATCAATGGCTTTGATATTACTAGTCAAACTTGCACTTTGCACATTATATCAGTTAAACTTTAGTTCTGCAGTATCATTTTGTAGTACAGTCATTCATTCATTCATTCATTCATTATCTCCCGCTTTATCCTCTATTAGGGTCGCAGTGGGGTTCCCCATGCCCATCCAGGGGAGAATGTCTCCGGTGCTGGGCAGATAGACCCAGGACAGGGCGCCAATCCATCGCTGGGCACACACTCACTCACCCAAACACACTCAATTTTTGAGAATTCAATTGACTTGATCCATGTTTTTGGACTGTGGGAAGAAACCGGAGAACCCGGAGGAAACCCACGCAGACATGGGGAGAACATGGAAACTCCACCCAGATGGGGATTCGAACCGGGAATCCCTAGCACTGAGAGGCGAACGTGCTAACCACTAAGCCACCGTGCCGCCCGGTCATTTATCTAAATACTTTATTTTCTTTTTCACTAATTGTCAGGTCCACCATAGAGTATTGGATTTTATAGATTTTTGAGTATTGGATGCTTTTCAGCTCTGCATTTACACTTTGGGATGAAGCATCAGTGTGTAGTGGTGGTAACACTGGATAGATGCAGTGTTGAAAATGAATCAGAATGAATGCTGATCCTGTTTACATAGTAATGATTAAACTACATGATTAAAAAGACTAATAAAATATGTACTAAGGATCAATTTGTAGAATTATAACATGCATCTTTATAGTAAGTAAAACTGGTAAAATGAATTAAGGAATAAGGTATACCTAATAAAGTAATCAGTGAATTCAAATTTTTTGTTTAATACCATAGTATTTTTGTTAGTAACTTTTGAGAAATTTTACTATTTATTGTCCCCCAAATATGCTAATCAAAACATTGGAATAATAATTAGTTCAATTTTGGCAGATTAGAGCTAGAACTATTTATTTTAGTATGTTTTAGTCCTAATCATTTAGCTAGGTAACCACTTACTAGAAATTTTATATTAATGATGACTTTTTACCCTTGTTTTAAGGATGCACCCATTGTGAAAACATTTGAATGACCGTTTCACATTTTTCAACTGATATCTTATCTAAATGTCATACGGTGAATCCTGTAGACAGGATGCAAATCCAGTAAATAATGTGCCTCTGATTAATGTCTGTAATTGTGTCTCCGTGTGTTTGTGGTAAAAGGAAAACAGAGACTTGTCTACTCAAGATATAACCACAAAAGACCTAGAAAATAAACTGTTAAAGTCCAGTATTTTCTGGCTTATTATAATTTATTATAATTATAAGGGGGCATGGTGTCTTAGGATCCAGGTTCAAATCCCGATCTGAGTGGAGTTCCTTGCACTCTCCATGTCTGCATGTTTTTTTTTTTTTTTTCATGTTCTCTGCTTTCCTCCCACAGTGAAAAAGGTGGATTCCAGATGGCTGCTGCAAATGAAGTAAGTGTGCTGCTGGGTAAGTGTGTGTGCAGTGATGGATTAGTGCCCAGCCCATAAAATCTTCTCCCCTGGATGGGCATAGGGAACCCCCGTGACCCTAGCCCCCAATATAGGATTAAGTGGAAGATGGTAAGTAACCGCGTATTTCCTGGTGTCACTCCCACAATCATATCACACTGTTTCAGACAATGCAAAACCCATTTGTGAACAATTATACAAAGATGAACTAAAGCTCACTGTATTAGTTTGTTAAATTAGTGAAAGAATGTCTGTAAAATAAAAAAAATATATGATTACACCCAACTAAAACTAAGTTATTAAAGTTAACATAACCCAAACTTGAAACAAAAAAAATGTCTATGGATGTAATGTTTATATAACTTCCTAATACACTTTCATTTCATTTTCATTTTAACAGAATTGTTATATAATAACTAATAAAATTGCCATATTTTCTGCATATATATATATATATATATATATATATATATATATATATATATATATATATATATATTGTTATCATGTCCACAGAATCATCATGAGAACTCTTCTTTTTACTTTAATGTATTATTTTATTTACTGATGTATTATGACCTTTACCTATCTATTGCATTTAAAAACTTAAACCTTTCTTTTAACTATCTGTGTAATAAAGTTACAATGTTCATAAGTTCTAAATGTCAGACAAGGCTGAATTACAGCACCAAGCAGGCAATGATTTTTTGCACATAAAGCATACACTACAGTTATATGTTGTATATGCTATATACTTATTTAAGACATTGAGTATTCTAATGGATCTTCATTCTCTTTGAAAAGAGGCTAAAGGTCTAACAGAAGTCACTGGCTAGACTTTAATACTTATTTAATACTTAGTCTAAATCACAAAAATAACAATTTAAGACACAAAGTTGCTAACAGATTTGTTAACACATAGTGTGTGTAATTACTTGACCACTTAATCATAGGATAGGTTCTCCATGCCTATTAAGAGGAAAATATTTTGGGTGCTAAGCAGATACACCAAGGAAAGTCTATTGCAATCTATTGCTGGCACAAACTCACACAGACATACACACTATATAGGAGAAATTTAGAGCACCCAACTCATCTGGAGTCTATATGTTTGTACTGTGGACATGGGGAAAATATGAAAACTCCACCCAGATTGGAAGTCGAACCTGTATCCACAGCGTTGAGAGTTGGAGGCATTTCAGGTATGAAATTACACTCATTCACACTTTAGGTATGAATTGCACTCATGTAAAACTGGAAAAACTCATACGCATAATTCAGTATACCAAAGATAGAAAAAAAAATGCTGCTAATACATTGTACACCTTTTTTACATTTATAAACACCTGATGCCAAAAAAAATTACATTTATAACTGTGGACATATTTTACACCTTGCGGCTCACACCACTAGGGGGCCACATGTACTGTTGCTTCCAATTTACTTAATGTTTACTGTATATTGCATATTACTGTGTATTGCCCTGTATACTTTCTGTTGCACTGTTCCCTCCCATTACTCGAAGATTTATTGTCCTGTATACTGTCTTGAATTTATTGTAATTCTTGTTTATTTGCACTATTTGCTATTTGCACACGTGCACTTTATGTTGGGTTGTATAGTTGTATGCTGTTCTGTGTAGCGCCTTCAGTGTTGCGAATGGTGTTTTGTTCCTCTGTATTTTGTACACCACTTTATATTGTTGAAATGACAAATAAAAAACTTGAATACTTGAAGGTGCACCCCTCACCCTATATTGTTTTAAATAGTTAATTCTGCTGGGCTGCTTAAAGGATAATTCCCCATTTTGACCATGAACAGCATACAACTATACAAAATGTATAAATACAAAATTCCTCACAAATGACAAATTTTCTCTGCCTCTGTCACTTTAGATTTAGAACACTGTAAATGTTTTGATCGTAACTGTAACTGTTTTGAGACTCATAAATGTTTTGATCGTAAATAACATTATGAAAATAAACTTGAACTTCACCTGTCCTACAAGCTGTTTTTGACGTTCAATTGCTTGGAGTATTTTGTGATTTTCTCCAGTGTGGACAGCTTTGCTCCCAAGTCAAAAAACATAATAAATTGAATTTTTGCTATTGGAAGGCACTTTTCAGTTTTCTTTAATGGCATTCAGAATGCTATGAGACTTGTTTTTTTTTTAAATCAATTAAAAAACTCTTTTAAAAAAAATCAATTAAAAAACACTCTTGTATTACAAAACAAAGTGTTTCCAGTCATTGTCAGTTTTTAGAATCCTTGTATATGATATTGCAAATGATTGGTTTAAAATAATTGGTATCCTACAAACCCATCTGAGAATGGAATCAACATAATTACTTGTACAATTCAAATGGTGTTTGTAATATGGTCCTTGATTTGAATTCTAAAAAGGTAACTAATTTTGATTAGTGCATTCTAAAATGTTGTATAGTAACAGCATTATATACTGTGTCACTTTGTATAACTGATTACATTTGCTGGATGTCCAAGGACAAATGCTGTGTTGTCGCTATGTCATTCTGCAACCTGAGAATACAGACCCCTTCCTCCCAGATCAACATGCCTCCACTGCTTAACTGCTTCGGTCTGGCAAGATGGGCCTGGGCACCGTAATGCGCAAGCCCAGTCATGTAATTGTGACTAGTCCATGTCAGGGTTGTTTTTTGTCTGTGCTGTGTGCCAAAAGGTGGGTTTTTTGTCTGCATGTCTATTCAGATGCATGTTTGAGTTGCTTAAAATAACTTTTTTACATAATTTCAACTGGAAAAAATTCTTTGTTTTTTTTTTTTTTGTATATAGTTTTTTTGTCTTCAGAATTCCTCATGGTGTGTTTGTGATTTCAATAAGTGTCTATATTAATTATTAATCCACCTTTTTTCTCATCATGTATCCTTTTTACATTGTTTGGATGTTAGAACCTGAAGGGAAATGGAGAAATAATGCAACCTGTTTCCAAGAGACACCTGCTTGACTTCTGTTTCCAAGGCAATGCTGTTTTGATGTATTCTCCGCACCAGCAATACATTCTGTGTGCTTGATGTTCTTTTTCTTTTTTAAATAATCTCATTTACTGCAGGTCTGTTTACATTTTTATTATTATGCATTACTTGATGGTAAGCAATCCTTGATATAAATAATTTGCTGAGCACAAATTATTATACAGTCAAATTATTTTATTATTCACATAATTAATTCAGATGACAGCCCCATAACATACACAAAACCTTATGGATTAATGTGATAATTATGTGTTTTGTGTCCTTACTAACCCTTTATTATGTTCCTGTTACAATTAAGACAAGAACCAGAATTAGCTCAAATGAAACTCATTGTGGGAAACATGTTAAAGCCTACATGACACCTGAATACTAAACACATGTATGTTAACATCTATGCCAATGTGGGAATGTGATGAAAGCAATACAAACTCAAATATATTTTTGTAATCTTACAACTGTGGTTACCTGATAGTGGAAATGTGAATTTGCAATAAATGGCAGGTATTAGGAAAAAATATAGGTAAAGGGTATAAAATTTTGACAGCTGTTAGTGTCCCAGCTCCTTCCCAACAGACTTCCACTGATCCGTCCAATTCCTCTAACTCCTGCTTCTAATCACCCATCAATTAGCATTTATTCCTCACCAGTTCTCACTCACCACCTTCCTATTACCTAATGTTTTTCCTGCATTTGCCTCTCTTCCATTACCTGCACCTAGTGTGACAAAATCCAACACAAAAGTGATCGCAAATGTGCCAACAAATAGGAAGGTGGTGAGTGAAAACAGGTGAGGAATGAATACTAATTGATGGGAGATTAGGAGCAGATGTCAGTACTCTGGTGTCAGGAAATTGGGACAGATTGTGGTACCTGCAGTTGACTGTCTGTGTTCACCAACCTTTTTAAGCACAAAAACACTTGCCTCTGCTTCATTCATAGGCAAGATTTGTGTATTAAAGCTTTGAAGTTCGCTATTCTGTACTTTTAACTTTTTACTAAGCTTTTTAATTTGCCTAATTGAATGAAACACTTTGGTCCAGCTTTTAAATTCAAGTTTTAATAATGTATTTATATAGTGCTTAATACAACAGTACATTGTCACAAAGCAGCTTTACAGTGTTATGAGCCTGGACCACCAAAGAGCAAGCTGAAGCAACAGTGGCAAGAAACCTCCCTTTTTTTGGAGAATCAGATCTCAGTGGTGGGGACATCCTCCACTGCAGAAATGTAATGACTGCAATATAAAATGAAAAATTGATGTTAATAAATGAGCATACAGGATGAATATACCAATAATAACTGTTGTATTTAGTAATTGACTTTACAACAAAACACTGAATAAATTTTCAATTAATGCAACTATTAAGTGCAATTTAAGTGCAATATAAGTGCAATTTAACTCTGATCACAATGCCATCTCAACTTTATTCAGCTCCTGAATGTTATTAGCATGGATTGTGCTCTTTGGTGGATATCTGTCTTTGAATTTCTTGTTTAAACAGTCCCTGTGACTGGTGGCACAACACACACACACACACATTCTTTTTCTGGATAAAAATAGTAGGGGTTCTTTTGTGAAGCCTCCGCCATGCTCGCGAGCTGTAAACAACAGCAATAATCATTACTTAAATGCAGCATCTATTCGCTACATTGAAAAAGATACAAATAAACCATATCAAAAGGCAGGCGCTTGGAAAACTGAATGTCAACCAGGCATAATGGGTTTCTGACTGTTTTTCAGTTTTTTTCAAGGGCGACAGGGTGATAACGATCGACTGGTTGGCAACCCTGAGATAGAGCAATTTGCTTAGGCATCGCCATGCTAATGCTGTTACTGAAACCTAAAGTATTGTTTTTTTTTTGTTTTTTTTTAAATATTTAAGTTGAAGGGCCCATAATTTTCCCCATGCCCTGTTAATTTCTTTAGAACTTAGTTTCACATCATACTGCTGTTTTAAACTTCTTTATTTTTTGCTGTATCATTTAGTTTACTACATTATTGTGTATCACCAGTACTATGTCACATGTGTTTCTCCTTTGTTTTAATTCACTCTCTCTGTTTGTTTAGTAATGGTTATGCATTGTGTCTTTAGGTTGTATTATTAGATTTCTTTCTATTATGGGGCGGCTTAGTGGTTAGCACGGTCGCCTCTCAGCACTGGAGATTCCCGGTTCAAATCCCAATCTTGGCAGAGTTTGCATGTTGTCTGCGTGGGTTTCCTCTGGTTTCCCCCCACAGTCCAAAAACATGGATCAAGGTCAATTGAATACTCCAAATTGCCCCATATATATACACATATATATACAGGTATGTATATATATATATATATATATATATATATATATGTATGTGTGTGTGTGTGGGGGGGGGGGGGGGGCAGATTATATTGGTGCCCTGTATCTGCCGAGCTCCCGAAACATTCTCCCCTGGATGGGCATGGGGGACCCCACCGCGACTCTAGTACAGGATAAAGCAGAAGATAGTGGATGGATTCTAGAATGCTTCAGTTGTCTTGTTCTATTTCTGATCACATAAGTTTCCACATCTTGGTATCCCTGGTTTTGAGTTGGTTAAGCTTGGTTCTGCTCTGTGTTTTGTCTCAGTGGTTTTCACTTTATTACTCACTCTATTAGTTCCTTGTTTCGATATGCATTGATCTTTCTAGTAACTTCATGTTTTACTAATCTGTATAGGGCTGCCTTCTATGGTGGCGGCACAGTGGCTTAGTGTTTAGCACTTTCGCCTCTCAGCACTAGGGATTCCTGGTTCGAATCCCCATCTGGGTGGAGTTTCCATGTTCTCCCCGTGTCTGCGTGGGTTTCCTCCGGGTTCCTCCCACAGTCCAAAAACATGGATCAAATCAATTGAGTTCTCCAAATTGCCCCATGCAGAGTGTGTTTGTGTGCGTGTCTGTGTGTGCCCAACGATAGATTAGCGCCGTGTCCTGGGTGTATCTGCCCAGCGTCCGAAACGTTCTCCCTTGGATGGGCATGGGGCACCCCCCCTGCGATCCTAATATAGGATAAAGTGGAAGATAATGAATGAATGAATGATTTACAAGTTATTTCTGAGAAAACTAGGTTATTCATTTTATTTATTGGAAGTTTGTGTGTTTACAATTGTATATATTTCTGCATACATTTTACAATACCTCAAATTTTCAAAGCAGTCCCCAAAGTAAATAAAGAAAAAAAACTCTCATTTTTACCTGATGTGACCCCAGGGGGAAGAAAAACATTTCTGTTAATCATTGATTAAAAAAATATTTAAAAAATTAAAAAAGAAGCTTCAACTCAGATAAGGTGGCCTCCCATGAACCATTTCTATTAGTTTAAAATCAAGGAATTAAGATGGCAATTTGGTTAACCTGATTCTTTGCTATATGTTTCTTGTGTAAGAACTTAGGCTCTATAGGCTGCAACTCAGGGACACTTCCTTAAATTTCCAAATAGTTTTTGCTAGTATAGTTAAAAAATATGTTGTTCCAAAAAAGATGGATTGCCAACAGTGTGTGTATATGCATGGGTTAAATGTGGAGGACAAATTCCACTGTGTATAAGCACAGTAGGCAAAAGAGATCTCACTCACTCACTTTTTCTATCTTTACCAGTTATCATACCTTCATTGAATGCTCACATATTTCTTCTTAAGCATTTTCTTCATTCTTTTCCTTATACCATCCTACCCCTTCATCTTCTCTGCCCAACAATAGCCCAATTTTCCCCTGAACCCTGTTGTCTGACAGTACCAGAGGTTGACGTAATTAACCCATTTACATTTAAATTTAGTCATTTAGCAGATGCTTTTATCCAAAGCGACTTACAAATGAGAACACCACAAGTCAGAAGCCATGGAGAAAACCAACTATACTGTAAATTCATCAAACCTGTTATTCGATATTGCGCCCCCCCCCCCCCCCCTTTTTTTTTTTTTTTTTTTTTTTTTTTTCTCTGCAACAGGTATTTGTTAAAGAGATGCGTCTTCAGTAGTTTCTTAAAACTGTTTAGTGATTCTGCCTTACGGACAGAGTTGTGAAGAACGTTTCACCATTTTGCAGTGGTGAACGCCATGGAGTGAGAATTAGCTCCTCGGTGAGGTGAAATCGCCAGGCGGCAATCATCACTGGAGCGAAGTGAACGAGTCGGAGTGTATTTTCAAAAGATAGAGTGAAGGTAGGAGGGGGAAGATCCAGAAATGGTTCTGTAGGCCAGAGTCAGTGACTTGTACTGAATGCGAGCAGCTACAGGAAGCCAATTGAGGGAAGTGAGCAATGGAGTGACATGAGTTCGCTTGAGCTGGTTAAACACAATTCGGGCTGCAGTGTTTTGAATTAGTTGAAGAGGTCTCATTGTGGAAACTGGGATACCGGCAAGTAGCGCATTACTAGAGCTTCAACAAGCAGTTGGGTAGCATGTTCAGTCAAAAAGGGTCTGATCTTCTTTATGTTGTAAAGAAGGAATCTACAGGAACGGTTTAAGGTGGGAGTCTATAGTGAACCCAAGGTTCCGGACCGAATCGGTTGGGGAGATTGTGGAGCCATCAATTTGGAAGGTCAGGTTGTGATGGATTGAGGGTTTAGCTGGGATAATAAGAAGCTCTGTTTTTTCTAAGTTTAATTTGAGATGACGGGCCTTCATACAAACAGATATGTCGGTGAGGTAGGCAGATATCCGATTTGAGATGGTGGTGTTGTCAGGGGCAAAAGACAGATGAAGCTGAGTGTCATCAGCATAGCAGTGGTAAGAGAAACCATGTGCCTGGATGACTGTGCTCAGTGATGTCATGTATTCATCCAATTAAGTATGAAAATCTGATGTTTGATTCACATATGTGACTGTTTTGTTTTTGTTGAAAGCTAGTACTATGTTTCCTGAGCTTCCCATGCCTCATTTAGTTAATTAACCTGTTCCTCCATTTCCTTACTAGTTGGGTTGTTTTGCTGTGTGGTACTCCTGTGTGTATCTCTTCTTGGTGTTTCAGGTTCAGATTGTGGTTTCCTGAGAGTTTTGTTCATCCCTGATGTACACTATGGCACATTCTCTTTTGGGCCTTCAGCTATAGTGTATGCACCTTGGCATTATTTATTTTGTTTTTTGGGCTATACCTTGGTTGTGGCTTGCTTTGCTTATATCTGGTCTAGGGAATATTAATTCAGCTAGAGATGTGGTCACAGGTACCTTTTGCACCTGTGAGATATGAAGGGAAAAAATAATGAGCATTATTACGCATATAATATTTACGATTAGTATTTGTAGATCAAAGCATTATTCATTTATTTCAGGCATTAATATTGCTTAAGTTCTGAAGTTTAACACGCTAGTATTGTTCTCTAACCAGACCCATGTGAGAATGTATCTCTGTGTCAAGGTCAGGATGTGCAGAAGGGAGTCACCGGCAGGGAATAGTATTATACGGGTCGGTTGACTACAAACGTTCTGATAACAAGAAGCATCATTATTTTACACTAAGCAGAATAACTTCTGCTCGGGCGGGGTGGCCCACAGGTGGTCAATCTGAGATGGAAGAGCAGCAAAGGTGGGGGCCTGTGCAGGCAGAGTATATGAACATGGAGTCAGAAAAGCGAGGTAGGAGAGCAGGCAGATCGTGCACGGGTTGTTGACTGCGCTCTTCTCCCCAGATTTCTGTTGTATTAATAAATGTTATTTCTTCACTCAGAACTGTTGGTGTGATCTCCTCCATTTCAAACGAACGCGCGGGTAGATTTACCCACAGATAGTACTGTTTTTTGAGTTTCCCATGACTTGTTTAGTTAATTAATCTGTTTCTCTGTTTTAGCCTTGTTTAAGTTAATTGACTATCAGCCTTTGTTCATTAGAATCTCATTTATGGTAATTGATCACTTGCCTCTCTTGCTTATTTAATCCTCACCTTGGACTGTTCCGTTCTGTGCTGTTAATAAAAGTATTTTGACTGCTACCTGGCATTCTGTGTGCATTATTGCACTGCACCGTACTGCTTACCTTGACCAGGCTCTCTATCCTGGGCTTTCTACTGCTGGTTAAAATGATTATTCTTAGAATCACATCATCTGAGCTTTTATATCCTTATTTAAACCCTTTATATGGTACCATTTGTGCATTCACAGAAGGACACAGTTTAGCAAATACTACTTATATAATTCTAACAATGCATTGAAAATAACTAAAAGTCTGGAATCAGTCATTAGATAAATGACATTAGACAAATGACAAATGTCACCTAAACACAGCAGGACCAACCATGACCCCTCCTCACATGGCACCAAACCACCAACTGGCACCTGGCCAGTACCCAGTGTGGACCCCACCTCAGGGTCCCCAGTGACGGGGCCCCGGAGAAGCCACGGACAGCGGGGTACTGGCAGAACCCATACTGTCACTGACCATCGAACAAAGGACTGTCTGTTTTCTGGTGGACACGGGAGCAACATTTTCAGCTCTACGACATCTCCCACACCCTTATCAAAGTGCAGACTACGTGGCGGTCAGAGGCTTTTCAGGGGAACAGATTTCGATGATAAAGACTATTCCTTTAACTATCAAATGGTTCACAGGTCGTCACACACCGCTTTCTAGTGGCACCTAGCTCACCTCGTAATTTGTGTGGACGGGACTTATTGTGTAAACTCGGTGCAGAAATAATGTGTTCCACAGAAGGACTGCAGTTAACTTGGCCAGACGGCAAAACTTATGTTTGCAGCGGCATCCATACCCATGGCATGTACCTGTTGTCGCCAGCTCGCGAAGAATGTGTGAACATGTACTGGGGAAGATTTCCTCTGTGTCGTCCGCAGCTGGAGGAACATTTCCGCAAGTGGCGCACCTGGCTGGAGGCGTTGGCCCCTTACAAACCTCCCCCGGACCCCGTGCACCTCACACTGTTTTATGATCAAACGTGTGAGGATCTGTATTATGATTTGTTTATGGACAATTTGGACGGGAGGCATTGGACAATAACAGGGGAATGTATCTATGTTGGTCCAGAAGTTGTGGCTGCGCCAGTGGACCTGACAGCGGAACAATTAGTGTGGTATCGTATGGGTGAGGAGGCATATCCACATGTTTCCCTAGCCCTACACACTCAATATGAGGCCAAACAGCTGGGTCCAATGACTAAAAGGGCACATATGGCAGGGGACTGGATCCCCACACAATTGGTAAATGTCACTTACTCCCCCTCCACATGTACGTATCGTATAAATGACAACTGGACTGACTTAATCATCATGGAACACACCCTACTATCACGACATCATGGAAGGAAGATAGTGACCACTATGGGGCTGCCCACATGGTCACACAGTTGCCAGAAACATTATGGTCTCGGGGTTCGAATGACGTAGGCGCAATAAAATGCACTCCAGTGAAATTTCAAATGCGCTCAGGTCACCCAATCTCACTACCACAGTACAACATCAAAAAGGAGGACCTGGCCTCCCTGAAACTGACCATTTGCAGTTTAGAAAAATCAGGGGTACTAGAACGCTGCCACTCAGAGTGGAATACACCCATTCTACCAGTTCCCAAGAAGGAACCAGGTAAATTTCGTATGGCTCATGATTTGCATGCTATTAACTCAGCATTGCTGACCCAGCCCATCGCAGTGCCCAACCCATATACAGCCCTATCCGAGCTGACCCCAGACATGAAGTGGTTCACATGCATAGACCTAGCCAACGCCTTTTTCTGCGTACCCGTAGATTTGTCATGTAGGGATTACTGTGCATTTACCTTTCAGGGACAACAATATCGTTACACGCGTTTAGCACAGGGTTTTAATCTATCACCAGGTTTGTTTAACCAGGCCCTACGTGACTCCTTGCAAACATGTGATCTGCCACAAGGAACTATACTCATTCAATATGTAGACGATTTACTTATAGCAGCGACGTCCGCTGCATCATGTCTCACCGCCACACATACAGTCCTCCAACACATCGCAGATGGTGGTTTCAAGGTATCAAGGGAAAAGCTCCAATGCTGTCGTCTGCGCGTCACGTTTCTGGGTTGTACTGTAATGCAGAGAAACACTGGTATGTCATCAGCACACAGATCACTCATTTTGTCACACACACGCCCACGTACAGTACAAGACATGCTCTCATTTTTAGGCCTAGTGGGGTATAGCCGCCATTACATACCTGATTTCAACGGACACACTTCCCTTCTCAGAGCGATGGTGAAAGAACAGGGTATGCGCAACCTCACCGCCCTACTCTCGTGGACTACTGAGGCCGAGTCACAGTTCATATGCCTCAAACAAACCTTAGCACATGCGTCAGATCTGGAAAAACCTGACTACAACAAGCCATTTTACCTGGATGTTTCTGAAACAGACACACATGTGAATGGTGTTCTGTTCCAGAAAAAGGGGGATGGGGGCAGAGAAATTTTACGTTACATATGCACTCCACTGGACCCCTTAGAGAAAAAACAACACAATTGTGTCAGATTAGTCGCAGGCCTGGCAAAAATCGTCCTTAAAATAGAACATCTGATTATAGGTCACCCACTACATGTGAGGACATCACACAGCGTACTAGCATTCATCAACTCAGCAATGTTTACGTTGACACCACTAAGAGAGAGACGAATCAACAAAGTGCTCACAGGACCCAACATCACCTACACACACACACAGGGGTAAACATAGCAGAAAACATCATGAATGGAGATCCTCATGATTGTACAGCAGAAGCCATGCTGCAAGCCAAAGTCAGACCTGACTTAAACGGGGATCCCCTAGACGGATCAAAGTGGTTGTGGACAGACGTTGCGGTTATAGGACTTCCACAGGGGAGATCAGAGCAGGATTTGTGGTGGTACAGGAGAGTGATTCAAGTGAAGGTACTTTTGAAGTAGTCACAGATGGTACAGTTGAAGTAGCACCATCAGCACAGAAAGCAGAACTATCGGCAGTAATAGCGGCACTAGAGGAATCAGCAGGAAAGGAAGTTACTGTGTTTTCAGATTCAGCTTACGTAGTGGGGGCAGCTCATGTAGAGCTGCCCATTTGGGTGAGAACAGGATTTATGACTAGTGGAGGCAAACCTGTTAAACACCGAGATGAGCTCCCGAGATTGGAAAGGGCAATAAAATTACCAACTAGGGTGGCCATAGTGAAATGCAGAGGACATCAGAAGGGAACTGACGTCATAAGTAGAGGGAATGAAGCTGCAGATGCAGCAGCCAAAAGGGCAGCAGGGTACACCAACCCAAACACTATGATGGTAATAAGGTCAGATGATCTATGGGAACAAGTGCCCACAGGAAAAGAGCTGGGAGAACTCCAAGAACAAGCATCTCCAGAGGACAAGGCCATCTGGATCACAAAGGGGGCGGTAAAGAAAGACGGGATATGGGTCTCATCAAAAGAAAAGCCAGTAATACCGAATAACTTACTGAAACCTCTGATCGAGGAAGCACACACCCTCGCACACGTGGGAATTAAACAAACCCTTACCAATCTAGGACAATGGTGGCACCCCCAACTCTCAGACATTGTGAAACAATACATTAAAACATGTAAGGTATGTCAAGTTCATAAAGTGGCACCAACAATAAAACCTGGGGATGGTCAGTACCAGAGACCCCTAAAACCTGGTGAGGAAATACAGATAGACTATACTGACATGATAGATCGGGTAGGAAGATACAAATACTTGCTAGTAGTGGTAGACAGGTACTCAGGTTGGGTGAGCATCTAAGCTAAGGAAGATGCCAAAACAGTGTGTAAGTTTCTGCTCAACCATTGGATTCCACAGCATGGGTTTCCAAAATGTGTAAGAAGTGATAATGGGACCCATTTTACTAGTAAGCACCTCAGATGGATGAAGAGAGTCTGGGGTTGAGACATAGCTATGGCTCAGTGTACCACCCTCAGTCTCAGGGACAGGTGGAACACGCTAATTGTGTACTAAAAGGAAAATTGGCCAAGATTAGACACACCACAGGCATGAATTGGCTGGATGCCTTGCCCATTGCCCTAATGAGCATGAGATGCTCTGTTAACCGAAGCACAGGCCTGAGTCCATTTGAAATAACAAGGGGAATGTCGTTTCCAGGACCCGCAACGGCGCTAACACACCCTAAGTTGCCACCCCAGGAAGGGATCAATATTTATATAAAGAACTAAAAGCTGTATGTAAAGTTTTTTCTGAACAGGTGCAGCAAAAGCGTGAGGCAGAAGCAGAAGCGAGAGAAACCCCAGCTGAGGTTCCTGTAACTCCGTGGGTGTACCTGAGGGTCCTGAAGAGGAAGTGGTCGGAGCCCAGGTGGACGGGTCCTTACCTGGTGACTGAGAGAACCAGTCACGCAGTAAGATAGGAAGGAAACCAGTGGTACCATAAGGAAACCAGTGGTACCATCTTACACAGTGTCCGTCAGCCGAAGCACCAACGGAAGAGGCAGAGACCCAGGCCTCAACTAATAAAGGGGCAGAATAATCCCCGAGGCAGGAGCACAACGAGGGTAGTCTACCCCTCGCTCCCAGCGCAGAACATCAAAGAAAAAGTCACACTTTTACACATACACATATAGGGCTATAATCAACTTTAACTGCTTAGGGGGAAAACACAGGAAAATGGGACAATATAGAAGGAAGGAGAGGTCCAGGATGAGGATCAGAAGGACCCAAAAGGGGGTGACATGTTTAATATGTATGTTTAATTGACCTTTCATTAGAAAAGGTCAAAAGGGGGATTGAAGGGAAAAAATAATGAGCATTATTACGCATATAATATTTACGATTAGTATTTGTAGATCAAAGCATTATTCATTTATTTCAGGCATTAATATTGCTTAAGTTCTGAAGTTTAACACGGTAGTATTGTTCTCTAACCAGACCTATGTGAGAATGTATCTCTGTGTCAAGGTCAGGATGTGCAGAAGGGAGTCACTGGCAGGGAATAGTATTATACGGGTCGGTTGACTACAAACGTTCTGATAACAAGAAGCATCATTATTTTACACTAAGCAGAATAACTTCTGCTCGGGCGGGGTGGCCCACAGGTGGTCAATCTGAGATGGAAGAGCAGCAAAGGTGGGGGCCTGTGCAGGCAGAGTATATGAACATGGAGTCAGAAAAGCGAGGTAGGAGAACAGGCAGATCGTGCACGGGTTGTTGACTGCGCTCTTCTCCCCAGATTTCTGTTGTATTAATAAATGTTATTTCTTCACTCAGAACTGTTGGTGTGATCTCCTCCATTTCAAACGAACGCGCGGGTAGATTTACCCACAGATAGTACTGTTTTTTGAGTTTCCCATGACTTGTTTAGTTAACTAATCTGTTTCTCTGTTTTAGCCTTGTTTAAGTTAATTGACTATCAGCCTTAGTTCATTAGAATCTCATTTATGGTAATTGATCACTTGCCTCTCTTGCTTATTTAATCCTCACCTTGGACTGTTCCGTTCTGTGCTGTTAATAAAAGTATTTTGACTGCTACCTGGCATTCTGTGTGCATTATTGCACTGCACCGTACTGCTTACCTTGACCAGGCCTAACACTCCCTCTATCCTGGACTTTCTACTGCTGGTTAAAATGATTATTCTTAGAATCACATCATCTGAGCTTTTATATCCTTATTTAAACCCTTTATATGGTACCATTTGTGCATTCACAGAAGGACACAGTTTAGCAAATACTACTTATATAATTCTAACAATGCCTTGAAAATAACTAAAAGTCTGGAATCAGTCATTAGATAAATTAAGAGTCAACCCCAGGGACTGTTGTACCTAAAAAAAGATGTTAAAATAAGCTGCTCAATGTGTGGCCTGTATATTCCCTCGTGTTCAAGTGTTCTGTTTGTTGGTAAAAAGTAACACAGATGTTTGCACTTTCAAATTATCTATGCTATACTGCATTTAATTTTGCAGTGATCCTAAGTTATAAAATTTGAAAAAAATACATAAAGGCCTATTAACTAATTTAGCATGACAATATTATTTTGCTATAATTAGAAAATTTTGTTCAGTTTGTTCCTTTTCCCACATCGTTGGATTAGAATTCAAACCAGTGTTATTATCAGCACTATAAAATTTAAACTCATAAAATGTTGTGTTAGGGCAGCACGGTGGCTTAGTGGTTAGCACGTTCACCTCTCAGCGCTAGGGATTCCCGGTTCGAATCCCAATTTGGGTGGAGGTTCCATGTTCTCCCCGTGTCCGCGTAGGTTTCCTCCGGGTTCTCCGGTTTCCTCCCACAGTCCAAAAACATGGATCAAGTCAATTGAGTTTCCCCATGTAGAGTATGTTTGTGTGCGTGTCCGTGTGTGTGAGTGTGTGCCCAGCGATAGGTTGCCACCCTGTCCTGGGTGTATCTGCTCAGCGCCCGAAACGTTCTCCCCTGGATGGGCATGGGGAACCCCACCGCGACCCTAATACAGGATAAAGCGGAAGATAATGGATGGATGTAAAATGTTGTGATATCCATAAAGTGATTTGATTACATCCTGAGCCACAGTCTTAAGAAGATTATGCATTACTGCAAATAATGAGTTATTGCAAACATTATCAAATTTCTTTCAAACCATATAGTGACGATATTTTACAAACATAGGCAACAATATTTATGACTACTGCATGGTTCACTAAAACTAATAATTATGTGCATCTTTAGATTGCTTAAGATTTCTTATTTGGATTTTTTTTTTTTTTGCTGAAAACTGATTTTAAGAACACAATTTGAACTTAGTTAATTAACTAAACAGGACCAAGAAAAAGAAAATGTTGTGAAGTGAAGTGAAATGAAGTGACATGCTTACAACCTGCTTCTGGGAGTTGGTGTGTTAAGCTAAATCATTTGGGGAAAAGTGTTTTGTTATGTTATATGTTAAATATGTTGTATATATTTTTTATATGTTACAGTAGCATTTAATTTGTGTGTGTGTGTGTGTGTGTGTGTGTGTGTGTGTGTGTGTGTGTGTGTGTGTGTGTGTGTTTATTTGTATTCACTTGTGTGGTTTCAATAAGTATGTCACTGCACATTCTTCAGGAAACAATAAGAATTGAGGTTAAAGCAGAATCTTACCAGCTACTTTAACACAAATTGCTATTCAAAACTGTCTTTAACTGTTTAAATTAAATCATATAAATACTTATGTGTTACATATTTTAAATATCTCAAAACACATCTCTTCCACAAGCACTCGCTATGAAAAATAAATAAATAACCTAAAAGGCAAATTGGATAATGATCATATTTGATTATACTCTAGTGTAGTTTGTTTTTCTTTAACTACTGATTTGAGTTGTTTTCATTTGTAAGCATGTGCTAAAATGATTAAATGAAAGCATGTGCTAAATGATTAAATGTAAATATATGAATGTAATAATTGAAGCTCACTGAATTATACATATATTAGTAATAATGCTTCAAATGCAACTGATTTATTTGAAATGTTAATTAACTTATTTAAATATTAGTATCAGTGCCAAGGCAAAGAAAATAAAATTTAAAAATTAAAAAAATATTTTCCATCTGTCCTCTTTAAAATTGCCCCTTCATGAGTGTATTTATCCATTTTTCAAAATGTTGTTACATTAATTTTGTTTGATCATTTATTAGTTATATTGGATAAAATTAAATAACATATGAAATATGTCTGTCAGCAGTGGATAGCACATTCAGTTCTAATAAATGATGGTTTTGGCTGAAATTTTTGAATAAATGAACCTGAGCTTCGGCAAAAAAATCGAGTCAGACGCAGATGAGACAGTTTTAACAAGGTTTTGCTTTGCAACAGTTTGCACCTTCAGAAAAATTCTGATGGTTTATGAAAGCTGAGAAAATCTCCCTTACACACGTGTGCACACACACACACACACACACACACACACACACACACACACACACACACACACACAGAGAGAGAGCTTGGTAGCACAAATAGCTGATGGTGACTTCATCGTTTGGTTCCGCTGCTGGAGGAGAGGCGGCCATTGAAAGCTGCTCTTATTTGATCCGGGGCTACTGACAAAACATCCGAAAGCCCAGGTCTAACGACGCCCCTGAGCTAAACATATTTAAAGGCCCGAGAACTTGTGCTTGGAAATCTAAAAGACACACGGATGTTAAAAGTGCAAAGAAAAAAAAATCTGGTTCCTGTCTCTCAAGTGCAAAATCCCACTTCCTGTGCAGCTTGTCATATTTCATTTTCATTTGCACAACTAACTGCCATTACTGCAGACATGTTTTTTTTATCAACAGACAAAGGTTTCTGTCTATTGATTTTCATAAACATCACTTATGGTAAGTGATTTAAAGACATTTATCACACATAGCTTTACTTTTTATTCCAACTTAATGTTTTTTTAAATGATCTGCTAAATGTTTCACTTTTGAGTTATTAATTAAGATTTAAAAGAGCCCCTGCTTTAATTACACATTGTCTAAACATCAAAATATTAGCACATTGAAGATAACATACATAGTTACAGAGTAAGGTTTTAATATTTAGAGTATACATTTTATATTCTTGAAAGTGAATGTATCCGATTCAAGTAGTTTTCAGATTTTTAATCATTTACTAAAACTTTTAAAACATTTACTAAGACTTGCAAATTCCAATACATTTACTGTTACTGACCATTTATGTGTAAATGGTTCTTGTATAATAAACAAATTATTATATTATTATTCAGTATATTACCAAAAGCATATAATATTTGTTATCTAATTTTACTGAAGCAGACATGTTGGAGCTGCAGTTAACACATCTGCCTCACAGCAACCACACTCTGGTTTTATTCCCAGGTGGGATGAAATTATTTTTTAGTGGAATGTTTATGGAATGTCATCTTTACACCTGTATGTGCTTTTCTCCAGAATCTCAGGTTTCTTTTTACATTTAAAAATATGTTCGTTGATAAATTAGTGATGTTTCATTGGTGATTAGGGTTTAGCAAAACAGTGCACCCATAATGCTGGGTACCAGACCCAAATAAATAGGGAGAATAATGGAAAGAACGGCAACTGATGAAAAACTACATCAAATCACACACATCACAAAAATGGATCCGGTTGTAGCGAACACTAATAGAAAGATTTGAAGCGTCATATGTTTGGCATTTAAAGAAAACATTTTAATATTTCTTTATTTTTAATGTTAATATTAAGATATATTTGGTGTCTAACTGATTCTTTTTAACCAACAGGAAGCCAAGAACTCAATATAGAACACCATCATTTCCTGAATTTAAGAGTGGGGCAGAACATTAGTCTGCCATGTATAGTTTCTAGAGAGGATAAAAATATCATTCAGCTGCAATGGCTTAAAAAGGAGGAGAAAACCGAGAAAAAAATTGTGGTGGTCAATCCCGCCTTCCCAATTCACTATTTTGATAATAATGTTAAATTGGAGCTGGTAAACAAAACAAACAGCACAAATCTACAAGGCTCCATTTTGCATTTGTATGGGGTTACAGAGAAGGACATTGGAGAGTTCATTTGTGATTTCACAGTGTTTCCAGACGGATCCTTTAAATGCTCAACAAAACTGCAAGTTACAGGTAAATCATATTGTACAAATACACTATATAAACTTTATGTTCAATATTGATGTTCCTATCATTATAACTTCAAAACAAAATAAATGTTTGTAAATATTATGTGTAGACCTGTTCATACACTTTACGGTCTACACACAATATTTACACAAACATTCATTAGTGACAAGTAATGGAATTTTAAAAATACATAAAAAATATGTTTTCAATGAAAAACTGAATTCATTTTGTAAAATGCTAGTCTTGTACTAGGGTCGTGTGTGTGGGGGGGGGGGGGGGGGGGGTGATTCACTCCCAGTGAAACAGGTTTTTATAAAATTATGCAAAGTTAAAAGAAATAAAATTAATGGTGATTTTCCTAATTGGTGTAAACATGTCCTTGTTCAGGGCAGCATGGTATTAGTGGTTAGCACGTTCAAATCCCAATCTGGGTGGAGTGTCCACGTGGATTTCCTCCCATAGTTCAAAAACATGGATTCAAGGATGAATCTGAATGCTCTAAAATGCCGTATAGTGTGTGGGTGTGTGTGTCTGTGTGAGTGTGCCCAGCGATTACGATTAAGGATTAAGCGGAAGCTAATGAATGAATGAATAATTTTGTGCTTTAACAACATAAACTATTTTAGGGAAAAGAGTGTAAATGGTAAGGCTCAGCATAATGTTTTAACTATGTTTTTATTATTTTAAAAGTATTATAATTTTATTTAATTATTTGTTTATTGTGTCCCTAAGCACCCATTTTCTCATTCACCTCTATTCATGAAATAAGGACTTTTATTTTTTTACTAAATCTAATAAGTAATTAGTTAAACTAACAAGACCCACTCGGGCTTAGTGGTTAGCATGTTCGCATGGGTTTCTTTCGGGTTCTCCGGTTTCCTCCCACAGTCCAAAAACATGGATCAAGTCAATTGAGTTCTCCAAATTGCCCCATATAGAGTGTGTCTGAGTGAGTGTCTGTGTGTGTGCTCAGCGATAGATTGGCACCCTGTCCTGGGTGTATCTGCCCAGCGCCCGAAACGTTCTCCCCTGGATGGGCATGGGGAACCCTCCCGCGACCCTAATATATAGGATAAAGTGGAAGATAATCAATAATGAAGGAATGAACAAGACCCACTCTGGAAATATGATTAGCCGTACCAAAAACCTTTCCATACATGCAATAATATTTCTCAGTTTTGTAACCTACATATACAGTGCAGTACCTATTATATACACTACTTACAAAATGCTTACAATTTATTGAAACAAAAGTTAACAACACTTGTAGTTTTAACGTCTCAATAACTCATCATGTGCTCTTGAGCTTCAATTACAGCTTGACAACATCGTCTCATGCTGTTCACAAGTCGACTTATTGTCTGCTGAGGCATGGCATACCACTCTTCTTGAAGGGCAGCCCTCAGTTCATTGAGGTTTTGGGGTGCAGAGTTTTGAGCCTTTACAAGGCGACTCAGCTGATCCCACAGGTTTTCAATGGGATTCAGGTCTTGAGAAAGTGAAGGTCATTCCATTTGAGGTACACCAGTCTCCAACAGCAATTCCATGATGTGACCTCGATGAGCTGGAGCATGGTCATCCATGAAGATGAAATTCGGGGCTGTGTTGTTCATGTAGGGGCACAATCAATGATGTTATTTAGGTAGTATGGGCTTGTCACTGTACCATTCACAAAGTTTAGGGCAGTTCTGAGCAGACTGGACACACCTGCCCACACTGTAACACTGCCACCACCAAAAAGCACGTCTGGTGACATCAGTGGCTGCATCAGGGCTCTCCTTGATGTCTCCAACATCGTTGGCTGCCATAATTTCCGCTCAGCGTGAATCGACATTCATCAGAGAATAGAGGCCCACTGGTCCCTCGTTTAGTGTAAATGGTGGTGTGGCCTGGTGGTGTGGTCAGGTACCTTTGCAAGGTCATCTAGCACACAGACCACGCTGACTGTTTCAAAGGGTCTGATGTGACACTTAGGTGCCTCTCACTTCCCTTAAATTTGCCTGGAGTTGAGTGGCATTTATCATCTGGTATCATCCTCAGGGCATTGTTTACAATGTAGGGGTCATCAGCATGGGATGTGGCTAAAAGACGTCCACTTCTACACCTTTCTGTGACTCTTTCAGTCTCTCCGTATCTCTGTTGCAACCTGCTGATGACACTCTGTGACTCTTTAAGCTCAGTGGCAGCTTCCATCTGAGAACGTCCTGAGAACAGCATAATGAGGATGACACCAGCTGTTTAAATGTTTAAACACCAGCTCTAATTGAATCAGGACATTTATTGGTCAATTCGAGGATCAAACAATTGTGAATTTTGCCATTAAGCTCCTCGTTAGAATAACAACAACTTGTGCAAAAAATACTAAAACATTTAACAGTTGGACATGTGCATTCAAAAGCTTAAAGAAGGTCACATTAAGTTCACCTGTAAAGGTTTGAATGCATTTTAGGCTCGTCCTGAAATTTCACATGAAAGCAAAATTTCCCTAACTTTTTGTGAGTAGCGTATGTTACATAAAATGCATTTGGGGATACTTATTCATAACGAAAATGTGTCCAACAATAGACCTGGGAGAAGTTTGGATAGTCATGGGATCATTGTAACAACAGGGGTCAGCTAGAGGCTTGATGAAATTTCTCTCTATGCTTAAGAACCACAAAAGCCCCAAATAGTGCAACCCCCAGCGGGGTTATTGCAACAGTTCAGGTATCCAAACTCAAGTTCAATTTCAAGTAGTTTGTTTATATAGTGCTGTTTACAAAAGAACATTGTAGCCAAGCAGCTTTACAGTGTTAAAAGCTGGAACCCACAAAGAGTAAGCCACAGTAAGGATGGCAAGGAAGACTCCCTGTTATGTTTTTTTTTTTTTTTTTTTTTTTTTTTAAATAACTTTGGGAAGGCCAAGACTCAGTGGTGGGGACTCATCCTCAGATCAATGTACAGATTATGTAGTGATTAGGTGTCCATATTTAACAATTGGAAAAACTATAACAATTGGAAAACTATATGTCCATTGAGGACAGTCAGTCCTATATAAATGCAGATTCGTCATAACCGCAGAGCCATGGATTAAGAGCTACACCTCAAGGAAACTGGCGAAACCTAAAAAACAGATAAAAGTTATAATTTATCTTCTAGCTCCCACCTCCACCCTCAGATTGGCCCACCCATGCTGTCTCACCTTTTATGAACACAGATATGTAGGCCAGGGCCATGCATCCAAGCTGGAGAACATGCCAACAAAGTCTGCATGTGCCTTCAATGTGTAATCCCCAGCGCCGAGGGGCAAATATGCTTACTTACTCTTAGCCACCATGCCTCCCATCCTTAAGATTTATTTTAGTTTTTGATTATCTTATTTTTAAACTCAATTTTTTACAGCAGTCTTAAATTGAATAGGTTTCTTTAATTCTATATTTTTTCTTGCCTTGTTTTGTGTTTAACCACCATAACTATTTTTGGTGACATGATTTCTGTGTCAATTGCTGCAAATGAGTGCTAAATAAGTGTGAAGGTAAATGATAAATGGAGTATTAATGCGAATAGATCAGGCTGGTTACAGATCACTTATGAGTAATAATATGGCTTTGTTATAATTTACACACTTTTCATGGGTTTGGGATCTGACCTGAGACAGAGACACAATTTGGATAGAAGACAGCTATAACCAACAATGTACAAACATTCAACCCAGATTTAAACAGTTTTAAAGACTACAGGACTTTTATGAGGGAGTAGTATTTTGTATATCATTTGGAAACATAATGTTATAGTTAAATATGGTAACATCAATAAAACAAACTACTGATCAAACTTACAATGAAAGTTTATGACCATTCTAAAAAGGACCTCAGGACACAGATAGTAATTTGGAAATCTATATGCACACATTAATAATTCTAAAATAGTAAACAGTGAAAAGGTGTAAATGATAACACAAGTGCAAATAACCTATTTAATGACTAACCATTCATTCATTCATTATCTCCCACTTTATCCTCTATTAGGGTCGCAGTGGGGTTCCCCATGCCCATCCAGGGGAGAAAGTTTCGGGCACTGGGCAGACACACCCAGGACAGGGCGCCAATCCATCGCTGGGCACAAACTCACTCACACAGACACACTCTATATGGGGCAATTTGGAGAACTCAATTGGCTTGATCCATGTTTTTGGACTGTGGGAGGAAACCGGAGAACCCGGAGGAAACCCAGGCGGACACGGGGAGAACATGGAAGCTCCACCCAGATGGGGATTTGAACCGGGTGCTGAGAAGCGAACGTGCTACTAACCACTAAGCCACTGTGCCGCCCCATGACTAACCATGTTTTAACTCATTTCTGTTCATTTGTGCTTTAGAACCACACGTATATGTATTGGTTACACCCCAAAATAGGACATTTTTTGAAGGGGATGAGGTGAACATCACATGTGTTAGTAATCCTCCAGCTGATGGTTACAGCTTACAATCCTCACAGGTAAACAGAACAGAACATTTACAGTACATACATATTAACATTTAGTCATATAGCAGACGCTTTCATCCAAAGCGAATTACAAATGAGAGAACACAAGTCAGTGGAACCAAGACAGTGGAGAGAGATGTGTAGTGGATTGACATGAGTTTGCTTTGTCTGGTTGAAAGTTCAACCAGCCTCCAGAGTATTGAATCAGTTGTAGAGGACTGATGTGCAAGCTTGGAGACCGGTAAGTAATCAGTACAATAATCGAACTGGGGTAGTATGGGGGCTTAAACTAACTGCTGAGTACTATGTTTAGTCAAGAAAGGTCTGATCTTCCTGATGTTTTAAAGAGGGAATTTGCAGGAACAGGCAGTTTTAGTGACCTGATCAGAGAGTTTAAGATTTGAAGTATAGAACACTTGTGTAAAAGGAAATACTTTCAATACATACATTGAAAAAATGTCTTCTGAATGACACCTAGGCCAGCCAAATCTGTTTCTTCTGCTTAGTACTGTTTCTGCCTTACAGGGTTATTTGATCATGGAAAGTCAGTATGGAAATTTCTCAATCCAGAGCATCACGCGAAACAACAGCAACCTCATCTGTCAGCCCCTTTGGAGCTCATCAGCACAGCATTTACACAGTCTCAAAGAATCTGTGAATCTGACTGTGGAATGTAAAATTTCACATTCATCTTTTGATCAAAACCAAAAGCTTTTATACCATTCACATTCATATAGATGAATTTCAAATGTTTACCTTAAATGCTGAAATTTATCTTTTTTATTCCAACCAGATTTTGACAACTTGGTGTGTAATTTTGGGAGCCAGATAAAGGTTAAGGCTGAGACAAATCTGACAATAACCTGCAAAGCAAACTCCTCCAGGTCCTTACAATATGCCTGGAAAAAGGTAACCCACTCTTAAGCAGTCTTTGTTTCAATTAGAATAAATATATATTTCTGCTTGTATACATTGGCTCCACTTGTCAACAAATAACGCTTAGCGCTTTGATGTCCTCTGGCAAAGAAAAGTAAGCTTCTCTTTTATAACTTTACAATTCTGTTTGTTATTGGTCCAGATTTTTGTCACAGTTAACAGGGAACATGTATTTTGCAACATTCTGTAATAATTTATCTTTTTAAAGATACTGTATTTTATAATCCTTACTTTTGTATTACCTCACATCTCAAGTGTTGGAGCTATACTTTATGTCCGCTTTGTGGAACAGTTTTTCAAGGTGTGAGCTCTCTTATTTCACTGATGACTAATTACCAGATTTAATTCGATTCAGGTGTTACAGGTGTCAGATTTTCCCTGTACTTGATATGAAAGAATAACAATTGTGACTGGCTCCAACATTCATTCATTCATTCATTTACTTCCGCACTAGGGATTGGGAGGAGAAAGGTGGTTCACCATGCCCATCTAGGAAAGAGCATTTTGGTCGCTGAGTAGATAGAACCAGGACAGGGTGCCAATCTATCCCCGGGCACCTTCACTCACACAGACAATCACATAAACACACACTATATGGGGATTTTTAGAGCATTCAATTTACCTTGAATCCATGTTTTGGACTATGGGAGGAAACCGGAGAACCAGGAGGAAACCCATGCAGACATGGAAACTCCACCCTGATTAGTATTTGAACCTGGATTCCCAGTGCTGAGATGTGAATGTGCTAACTACTAAACCACTGTACCGCTCCTGACTACAACAATTCCATTTTTTGTTGATGTTTTTTAATGCCAGAAGGATGCAATATAATTTTTTTGTGCCATGTTTCTATGATTTATTTGAAAGATTCCAGAATTTACCCATGGATTCTATATACTTCCAGAACAATTTTTTTCTCCTTGTATTACAATTTGTACTGCACATTATATTGCATCTTTGCATATGCTCTTGCATATCTGCACTATATGTTGATTATTCATACTATACCATAGATCTATTATGTAGATTTTAAAATACTTTTTTAGGGAAACACAACACTCTCCCAAAATGCTACAATACACATGTGGCCAGTAAGTCATGAGCACTCTGGGAACTACACTTTGGTGGTTTATGCAGAAGATTATAAGCGGCTTCACAAAAGGATGGATTTTTTTATCACTGTTCTCAACTCTACACCCACAGGTGAGTCACAGTTTACTAAATTAATGTGTTATGAAGCAATATGACATGGCTTACATCATGCATAAGTTATTAGCTCCTTGGAAGCTTTTTTAATCATTAAAACAGTAGCGTGGCCTTGTACTTTTTCAGGGTCTATTGCATTTGTATGCTAATTTTATTTTGATTGGCTTTAAGGACTTGACTTGCTCTTTCTGATTAAGACAGTAAACAGTGGAACTTAGTTTAGTCATTGATTGCGTCTAAATTCACTCTCCCTATTTGATTAATTAATTTTTTAAATTAATTTTTCCCAAATTCTTCAGAACATTTGAAATTTATTATATTACTATATGACTGAATAATACTACTGCCACTAATAGTAATATGTTTTAATTGCTCACAAATTAAATTTACATTTACTCCTATTGCAGACTATTTTATCCAAATATTTCACATTCATCTTTTGATCAATACCAGTAGTTTTTATACAGTACAAATCACATGCATATGGGTGAATTTTAAATGTTTTCTTTAATGCTTTGATTCAATCTTTTTATTCTAAACAGACCTTGACAGCTTAATGTGTGATTTTGGGAGCCAGATAGAGGTTAAGGCTGAGACAAATCTGACAATAACCTGCAAAGCAAACTCCTCCAGGTCCTTACATTATGACTGGAAAAAGGTAACCCACTATTAAAAAGTCTTTTTTTTCATTTACAATAGATACATATGATTTAATAAAGTTGTATCTTATTTGTTTTGTTTTTCATTTTCCGTTTCCAAGCCAATATGCTTAATGCTTTGATGTCCTCTTTGGTCTACCATTATGCTTCTTTTTATAACTTTCCTATTCTGTTTGTTATTGGTCCACATTTTTGTCACAGCTGACTGGGAACAACCAACATATTTTCCAACATTCTGTGATGACTTATCTTCTTGAAGACAATTTTATAATCCTTGCTTTGTATTAACTCATATCTCATATTAACTCATATTGTGCTGGGACTATAAATTATGGCCACTTTGTGCAACAGTTTTCCAAGGTGTGAGCTCCGTTATTTCACTAATTACCAGATTTAATCCAATGCAGGTGTTCTGCAAATTACAGAGTGATTTCATAACATTTTCGTTAGATTTAATTAATTCCATATTTTTCCCTGTAGTTGAAATGAAAAAATAACAGTTGTAAATGGCTACAACATTCATTCATTCATCTACTTCCGCTTTTTCCTCTACCCGGGGCCCCATGCCCATCGACAGGAGAATGTTTCAGGCGCTGGGCAGTTACAATCTATTCCTCCCATACCTGAATCATTTTTTCCCTTGTATTAGTATTTGTACTGCATATTTTATTGCATCTTGCATATATGCACTATATGACTTAGATTAATCAAACTATACTATAGATCTACAATTTTTAAAATGCCTTTTTTCAGGGAAACACAACAGTGTCCCAAAATGATACAATACACATGTGGCCAGTAAGTCGTGAGCACTCTGGGAACTACACTTTGGTGGTTTATGCAGAAGATTATAAGTGGATTCACAAAAGGATGGATTTTTTTATCACTGTTCTCATTTCTACACCCACAGGTAAGTCACAGTTTACTAAGTTAATGTGTTATGAAGCAAATCTAAAAATTTGACATGGGTTACATCATGCATAACCTATTAGCTCCTTGTAAGGCTTCTTTAGTCATTAAGTCATTAAAACAGTAGTCTGGCCTTGTACTTTTTTTATTTTTGGGATCTATTGCATTAGTATGCTAATTTTATTTGGATTGACGTTAAAAGGACATGACTTGCTCTTCCTGATTAAGATAGTAAACATCTTATTTTTTAATGTATAATTAATTTTCAATTTATTGTATAACTATACATATGAATGAATAATATTACTGCTACTAATAGTAATATGTTTTAAACAGCTCACACAAATTACATTTGAAGCACATGTTATTAGGACTTTATATAGTCTTTATCCTCTATTAGGGTAGCGGGGGTTCCCTGTGCCCAGGGGAGAAAGTCTTGGGTGCTGGGCAGATGCACCCAGGACAGGGCGCCAATCTATCGCTGGGCACACACTCACACAGACACAGACACGCACACAAACACACTCTATATGGGGCAATTTGGAGAAGTGAATTGACTTGATCCATGTCTTTGGACTGTGGGAGGAAACCGGAGGAAACCCACACGGACAAGGGGAGAACATGGAAACACCACCCGGATTGGGATTCGAACCGGGAATCCCTACGTACTAACCACTAAGCCACCGTGTAATCAAACCTGATCATTATCCAGTCTTATTTACTTATTTACAATTTTTATTTACTTTTATTTTCATTATATATATATATTTCATTATATATATATATATTTTCATTATATATATATATATATATCTCTATATATATATATAGAGAGAGAGAGAGAGAGAGAGAGAGAGAGAGAGAGAGAGAGAGAGAGAGAGAGAGAGAGAGAGTCAGTTAAGCTAATGTCATGCTTTTTTGTCTGTGGGAGGAAACTGAGCTCCTAAAGCACACTTAAGCACAAGAGGAAAAAACATCCAAATTTCAGGCAACGCAGGCCTTTCCTTGAAATGACATGGGCGAAAATTTTAAGTAAATATGATTAAAAATAGGATTTAAGTTATTTGTGGATGCCACATATTTCCTTTTTTACGTAACAAGTCATTTCAAGCGAAACAGGTGAAAGAAGTTAGAACATTAGCGACATCTAGTGGAAAAAGAGGGAGAATTAACTTCAAGTCGCTCTCTACAATGCTTCCTTTTACCATTTTTTCTCACTCACTTACAATAATCATGTTATTAATCCACCTAGTGCAGTGATAATTCATTCATTCAATTATTCAATATCTTCCGCTTAATCTTTTAAGGTTCGAGGAGGGGGAGGGGAAGGGGGGTTCCCCGTGCCCATCCAGGGTAGAACAGAACTGGACGTCCAGAACGTCCAGAACTGGACGAACCCCCCTTCCCCCCCCCCCACACACACACACTATATGGTCAATTTAGAGCACTTAGTTTACCTTAAATCCATGTTTTTGGACTGTGGGAGGAAACCGGAGAAAACCCAAACGGACACGGGGAGAACATGGAAACCTCCCACCAGATCGGGATTCGAACCTGGAATCCCCAGCACTGAGAGGCGAACATGCAACTGTAATTGCAACTACTATTTGTAATTGTAATATTTGTTAATATGTAAAAAATATTTTCAGTGTTGACTTTATATCAAACTGAGGAAATTGATAAAAAATACATGCATTTCAAACCAACCACTATGAAAAGAGAAACTCACTGAGCTTCATAATTCATAATTTTTTATGGATGGGTCTCTGCAGTTAGATAATATTAGCTTCTAATGCTGACACACCATTTATCACATCTTTAGCTATTTGTCTTTCCACAGTATGACTTTATAATACAACCAATAATAAATTTAAAATCATATCTTTTAAAATTCAACTGTTGTGTTGTGGTGGTATATTTAACACCTGTTTTAGCCAGTGTACTTTCTTTAATTGCAACTATTATTTTGGTACTTGTATACACACATCAATAAGTCAATCAATAAGTTGTTTTCATAAAAATAAGTTGTTATTGTGGATTTAATATTCAGCCTATGGAAAGAAAAAATATAAAATATAGAATCAAATATTTAATCATAGTTTACTGAATGACTGTAAACTTTTTTTAATTTACCTAGGTATTTGATTTACTATGTTATTGTAGTCAGTTAATGTTTGACCCATTAGTCCAATCCTTGATAATATTAACAAATTTCTAAAATTCATAAAAAAAAGTCTTAGTCTTAGTGTAAAGGCCTAGGCTAGTGTCTTCACTCTGAGTGGCAGGCTGATAAAAAATCCTTTATTTGAATCATCCGCTGTTGACTGATATGCTTTAATAACAAAATTTCACTGTGTATGCTGGTTGTCACATTAATCAGGAAATTAATCATGTTGAATTGCGTTAGGCTTGTAATTTCATTAAAGCCTCTATTGTTAATAATAATAATAATAATAATAATATTATTATTATTAGTAGTAGTAGTAGTAGTAGTAGTAGTAGTAGTAGTAGTAGTGGTACAGGTACAAGGGGATTTGTGCACTCCATGCATTGTGCAATATATTTATTGTCAAATATTGCACGATGTAGGGAGTGTACAAGGCATTAATTTGTTCATTCAGTAATATTGCTGCTGTTCTTGTTCTTTTATTATTATTATATGTTTATAATATTTTATAATATGTATTTATTATATTATTTTATTTTTTAACACAAGACTGTATCTTTATAAATTCAGAGCACTCAGAGCACTGGAGCAGCACCATGGCAATGGAAACAACACCAGAGAATAGAAGCACAACGTTCACAACACCTACAAACAGCACCAATCTCACCATGGTCGTGGAGGATGTCAAAAACACTAGTCCCACTGCTCCATTTGCTGGAACCTCCACCACAGTGCACTCTAATATGACCTCTTTACCAAGTATTAATGAAACAAGCTCGAGCTCTTTCTCCACCTTTCCCACCAGTTCATCATACACTGTTACTGAGAGCAGTACCATGTCCGAAACTGTGGGAAAGGTGGAAAATGTTACCTACATCTCGAGATCCAGTCAAGAACAATCCCATTTACACCTGAACCGCAGTACAATTGCCACCCCTTACTCTTCACCAAACAAGACAACACACAATATCTTAACAATCAAAGTTGTGAAAAAAACAGGTATAATGACAGAAATATTTATATTATTTTTATAATCAATTTGTTTTTGTTTGTGCTTTAAATAGGGTAACTAAACATTTAAGATAAAAGAACAAATCTCTACATATATCAGAAATGTATTCATGTTTTAATTACAAACAATAATTGTTATATGATTATACTATGATTATGCTACTATTTTTAATGTTACTATTGGACTGTGTATTTTTCTTATGATTTTGTACATGTGAACATTTTGCTTTATTCTCTTTTTTACAGAGAAAAATAACAGAAAAGCACACATAATATATGTTATCATTCCTCTTCTTCTTTTTTTAAGCCTGATTGGGTTTCTTTACAGACGTTACCATATTCAGAAACGGTAAGATATATCAGATTGTGTAAATGTTGTGTTAATCATGCTTTAGTCTAATAACCACATTTTTATTCTCAGGATGGACATGCCACCCCCATTTAAGCCTCCTCCTCCACCAGTAAAGTACACATCATCAAAAAGTCGAGAAATTTTGATGACCGACATGACACTGTGACAAACACATACTTTAAAATGTGCTTTTATGTGGAATGTTAATATATGTATAAACATATCTATGTATATACTAATATATATATATATATATATATATATATATATATATATATATATATATATATATATATATATATAAAAAGCTGTGACATTATTGACAATAATGTACACTACTATCGGCTTGTTTGATTTTCCTGTTTATTATAAACTGTGTTCTGTAATTAGGCCTCTAGATGCCACTATTTGAATGTCACTGGAAATCTGTTACCTGTTGCTTACTGGAAGACCAGATTAATAACGAATATGCTTTCAATAAATGCATTTATGAATCAAACAGTGTTTTAATTTATAAAATACGTTATATTGTTTAAAAGTATTTACAAAGGTAAGTTCTCTTAAATATTACCGTTTGGAGTAGTGGTTTGTTGCTGGTTGGCAAGAATATAGTATTTGATAGCAAATATTTACAGTGCTAATCATTGAGCAAAAGTATATTTTTATATATAAAATATATAAATTTTTTATATAAAAGTATATTTTTATATTTTATTATATTAGGCCTTTAGGGTAGAGAGTGCTGAAAACAGAACTGTATTGTCTACAAGGCTTATTGTCCCTGTTAATTAACTTAATAGCAAAAAAAATCAGTTGCTCTAGGCTTTGTGTCTAGTGGGCGGACCGGGGCGACGCTGTTATGAGGTCAAAGGTGTCACGATCGGGCAGCACTGTCCGTTAGAAGGCGGCGCAGCGCGGTGCGGTGTGGATATAGTAAGCGAGCCAGGCAAACAAAAGAGCACTTTAATCACAGACGGCAGGTAAGCAAACAAAAGAGCACTTTAATCACAGACGGCAGCGGGAACGCCACTGAAGGCACGGAGAGATGTGCCGAGAGCAAACCACATACACAAAAACACTACACAGCGGGAACGCTGCTGAAGGCACGGCGAGATGTGCTGGGAGCAAATACATATAAAAATAACTAAACCAAACCGAAACCCCCACGCGGACTCCGGTGCGAGAGAGCCCAACGTGGACTCGAGAGGCGGGTTCGGAGACCGGAGAGAAACATGCGGGTTTAGGGACCGAAGAGACAAACGTGACCGCAGGGGAGACCGGGGTACACGTGACCACAGAAATGACCCGAGTGGACGCCGAAATGACCCGAGTGGACGGACATGTGACCCGAGCGGACGCCAAGGTGAACCGAGTGGACGCACGGGGAACACAGTCTTTGTCTATGAGCTGGGTAACCGGCACAGAGTCCCAGGAGAACAAATCAGCCCTCAAAACCTCCAGTCCAGCGAACACCTTGTCCGGAGCGGGTGGCACATTGTCCTGAGCGACTGCGGTAAGGTCCAGAGCGGGGGGCATAGACGACCCCAGCCTCCTTCTCGGACCACTGGACAGCACCCGAGGTGATGCGCTGATCCCCATGCCTCGACACCCAGTCTCCCTCCTCTCCGCCACCTGGACACAGAGGGAGAGAACCAGTACCACGGCAACACCACATAAAAAACAATCCTGTTCTACCGAGGCGGGTACTGAGTACCGGACGCACCTTGATCGGAACCAGGGCGGCTCGGGACCGGAGGCGACCGAGGCAGACCGGCAACCGATGGACCTCCGTCAGAGCAGGACGGCTCGCGGAGCGAACGACCGACGACCAGCGGCGGAACGCTGGCTGTGAGTGTCGGCTCACAGAGGGCGAGCGGGGAAACGCTCGTGGCAAGCGAGGTCTCGCTGGCGGCGAGCGGAGAGGCCCTAGCGGCGCTGCGCGGCTCAATACGCGGGCAGAGCGGCTCGCAGACCGCGTTCAGTGGTTTGCTGGCTGCCCGCGGAGGCACGCGATCGGGGCACAGTGGGACGGAAAACCACGTCCCGATGCGCGAACTGCTAAGGCTCGCTGCCAAAACAGGGCAACTCGCAGGGAGAGACGCGCGGAACATCGCGAGAAGCAACGCGAGGCGAATCGCGAGGAGTAACGCGAGGAGCATCGCACAGGGCATCGCGAGGAGCAACGCGAGGAGCATCGAGAGGTGAAACGTGCTGAGAAACACGCGGAGAATCGAGTGACGAACCCCACCGAGAAACATGTGGAGAACCACGCGGAGAAACACGCGGGGAATCGTGCGGAGCATTGCGCTGAGCATCGCGTGACGAAGCTCTGGCGGCGAGAAAAGACTCGCGTAGCGCGTGATCCGTGGAGCCGGGAGGCTCGCACGGAGGATTGCGCGCAGGCTCGCGCGGCGGATCCCTGGAGGTGAGGAAGAACTCACGGAACAGGTCATCCGTGGAGCCGGGAGGCTTGCACAGGGAATCGCGTGGCGGATCCCTGGCGGCGAGAAAGAACTTGCGGAGCGGGTAATCCGTGGAACCGGGAGGCTCGCACGGAGGATCGCACGGCGGATCCCTAGCGGCGAGAAAAAAGTCGCGGAGTGGGTGATCCGTGGAGCAGAGAGGCTTGCACGGAGGATCACGCGAAGAATCGCACGGAGGATCCCTAGCGGCGAAAAAGAACTCGCGGAGCGGGTGATCCGTGGGGCCGGGAGGCTCGCACGGAGGATTGCGCAAAGAGACGCGCGGAAGCTCACACTGAGGCATGCGCGCAGAGGTCGCGCTGAGGACCCTTAACCCGCCCGCGGGGAAGTTGCCTCTTTACCGACGTCCAGGTGCTCGCCGACAGAGCGGGCATCTGAGCCCGGGGCGAACCGGGCTAAGAACGCCGCCTCGAACCGGCTCGCTGAGGTGAGGCAGACGTCCCCTGTGGCCACTAGGCCCTCGGCCCACCTCAGCACAGGTCCCAGGAGTCGGGAGAGGTAGAATAGCACCCACTCTCGCTCTCGGGGCCGAGAGAGGGAGCACAATCTCCCCATAATCCGGGACCTGGTCGATTCCCCTCATCGCTCCATCCTCCGGGGAGCGAGTACTGCAGCGAAGATAAGATGGCGGTGCTAGCGCCAAGCTAAAGAAGCCGATTGCTGCAGTAGGGGAAATAACTATTGGCGGGGCTAGCGCCGGGTTAAAGTAGCCGATGCAGCCGAAGAAGCGACTAATTGCGGGGCTAACGGCGAGATAATGTAGCCGGTGCAACCTGACAAAAGGTGTGAAGGAGGAATTGTAAGGTTTTTATAATACTTTGAAACAGTATTTAGTAATTGATGATAGTTTGAATAACTGTTGAATACTTGCAGGGAACTGATGGAATGACCATTTACAGGATGAGCTTGTATAATTGTAGGAATGTCCATTGCGGGATGAGCGTGTGAAAGTGTAGGAATGCCCAGCTGTAGATTGTAGATTTAGGAGGCAGGTAACATTTGGTAAATGTATTAGTGAGACTGGAGGTTCAGGAAGTCCCCACCATATATGGAAGGTTCATTTACACTCACCCGCACAGAAGGACAGCCCACCTAAGGATTATATACCGATGTGGGATCGTTGAGAATTCAGAGCTCTCTCATCAGTCGTGGTTGTCTGCCATTGATGATTTCTCCTGTACACTTGTTTGTCTATTCAGTAAAATGCATTAAATTCTTGGAACGAAACCACCGACTTCTGACCGTTTATTGGAACATAACATTATGTATTTGCTGAATTTGAAATACAAAAGAAATCATGTGTTTTAGCAAATTGTGTCAGACCCCTCTTACGATTTGGTGAGATTATCCTGTGAGGGCTGCGCATAAAATGCACTAAATAGAACATGTAAATGCACAGGATGGAGCATGGTAAGCATAAACAGAGGTTTTATTAAAGGACCAGGGAACACAGGATCATACATCGCATAACATAAAGCTAATGCTGGTCTGGGTAGAGAAAGAAAACAGGAAGTATATAAACCAAAAAAAAACAAACACATGAACAGGCCGAGACCCAATAGGGAAACTCAATAGGGAAGCCTCATATTGCTGCCTTGTTTTGATTAATTAGCTACCTGTTTTCATTGGTTCCTTCGTTCGTGCTTTTTTGTTAATGTGTTCACTGCATGAGCATAAATTTTTTTTGTTACGCGTTGTCTGATCTTATTTAGTAGATTGTCACACATTTGCTCTTGCAGAAGACTTCTATTAGAATCTTGTTTGCACTGTGCCTTTGAAGTATGTCCGTTGCCCGATCCTATATGTTTATCTCCTTGTATGTCTTTTTCAATAAACCTTATTTGGTTTTATCTTATCTTGCTTCCTGGCTTAATTCCACATTTACCACACACTTCAACCAGGATTGACAGTGGCCCGTGACATATATGGCTTGGTATCACAAATAATATTGCGGCCACATGAAACACGGCAAGTCCACTGCAATATGACACAATCCCAGTCCAATAATAGAGTGACAAAGAGGAAGCTAGAACCAGGAGGTAACAGGGGGAAACCTGAATGTTTTAGGCACTGGGCTGATTTACCCAGGATAGGGTGACAATCTACCACACATTTTTAATTTTAAGATCAAATCTATGAACTACCGGTACACTGTAAATAAAAAAGAAAAAAATTAGAAGAAATACTTTGAACTTTGTTTTTTTAAGTACTTTAAACATTCCAAAGGTTGTATAGATTCATCAGAGCACACATCTTTTTATAGTTAAACTATATACAGTCATATGCAAAAGTTTGGGCACCCCTATTAATCTTAATCATTTTTAGTTCTAAATATTTGGGTGTTTGCAACAGCTATTTCAGTTTGATATATCTAATAACTGATGGACACAATAATATTTCAGGATTGAAATTAGGTTTATTGTACTAACAGAAAATGTGCAATATGCATTAAACCAAAATTTGACAAGTCTGTTGAGGTGCAAGTATGGGCACCTCAACAGAAAAGTGACATTAATATTTAGTTGATCTTCCTTTTGTAAAAATAACAGCCTCTAGTCGCTTCCTGTAGCTTTTAATCAGTTCCTGGATTCTTGATGAAGGTATTTTTGACCATTCCTCTTTACAAAACAATTCCAGTTCAGTTAAGTTTGATGGTCGCCGAGCATGGACAGCCCGCTTCAAATCATCCCACAGATGTTCTTTTGCATACCTCAGACAACTCTGTTTGTGGCGTGTTTGCAGAAATGGCTTCTTTTGCATCACTCTCCCATACAACTTCTCCTTGTGCAAAGTGCGCTGTATTGTTGACCGATGCACAGTGACACCATCTGCAGCAAGATGATGCTGCAGCTCTTTGGAGGGGGTCTTTGGATTGTCCTTGACTGTTCTCACCATTCTTCTCCTCTGCCTTTCTGATATTTTTCTTGGCCTGTCAATTCTGGGCTTAACAAGAACTGTCCCTGTGGTCTTCCATTTCCTTACTATGTTCCTCACAGTGGAAACTGACAGGTTAGATCTCTGAGACAACTTTTTGCATCCTTTCCCTGAACAACTATGTTGAACAATCTTTGTTTTCAGATCATTTAAGAGTTTTTTTCAGGACCCTATGATGCCACTCTTCAGAAGAGATTCAAATAGGAGAACAACTTGCAATTAGCCACCTTAAATACCTTTACTCATGATTGGATACACCTGGCTATGGAGTTCAAAGCTCAATGAGGTTACCAAACCAGTCAGTAAAATGTAGTTAGGAGTATTCAAATCAATAAAATGATAAGGGTACCCATACTTTTGCACCTGTCAAATTTTGGTTTAATGCATATTGCACATTTTCTGTTAGTACAATAAACCTCATTTCAATCCTGAAATATTACTGTGTCCATCAGTTATTAGATATATCAAACTGAAATGGCTGTTGCAAACCCATTATTTAGAACTAACCCAAATATTTAGAACTAAAAATGATTAAGATTTATAGGGGTGCCCAAACTTTTGCATATGACTGTAACACCTAAATGTTTCCGGATCTTGTAGATCCTAACAGTGTATATGGTTTTTAAGCAAAGGTTATTGAAAGAAGTGTGACTTGACTGACAACTGACCTAATGCAACAAGCTGCATCTTTACTTAAGCCATTATTCTCTTTGGTAACACAAAAACCTCAGACACACACACATAGTCAAGTGCAAAACCAACTAAAAAACCACATCAGATATCGGACAGTGACCAACAGAGACGTCTGACTTCCACTTTAGGAGATCAGCTCAATATAGTTATATTCATAACATTTACTTAACAGTGTAGCATAGTTTTATGCTAGCCTTACCTTCTACATTTATTTTAATTAACAAGTTCCAGTTAACTTGGCATAGTGCATGGATTTACATGTTAATTGATTGAGAGAAATTAACATAAACATATAAATGCAACATTTCACATTTCTAATTCAACAGGTAGGCTTATATAGTTTTTGAACATTGAGTAGTCTTGGGTCTAGATAAATAGTTCTATCAAAAAAGTACTATTGTAGGAGAAAGGCCATGTAAATAAAAAAACAGCATATATACAAACACTGGCTTTAACCTATTGTTAGTTATTGTATTGTAACTATGTTCTGTGGTTCAGTGCTAAACGAACAGACAGTTTTACACAGAAGGACGTTTCCTGCCCTGTGGTCGGAAATGGAAAATTAAGAAAAGAAAAAACTTGATTCTCACACACTCCACAAAGTGCGTACATCCTGCAAACGTCGGCAGACCAAGAAGGAATATACAGTATGAAAAACATCATATTTTCACATATATACACAGTTAGGTCCATAAATATTTGTACAGAGAAAACATTTTTCTAATTTTGGTTCTGTAAATGACAACAATGAATTTTGAAAAAAACAATTCAACCGCAGTTGAAGTTCAGATTTTCAGCTTTAATTCATTGGGTTGAACAAAATGATTGCATGAAAATGTGAGCAGCTAAAGCATTTTATAAACCTAATCCCTTCATTTCAGGGACTCAAAAGTCATTGTACAAATTAAGTTATTGTAAATAAAATATTTGTTTTTAAACTTTGTTGGCAATGACTGCCTGAAGTCTTGAACTTATGGACATCACCAGACGATTGGTTTTCTCCGTTTTAATGCTCTGCCAGGCCTTTACTGCAGGAGTTTTCAGATGCTGTTTTTTGTGGACCTTTCTGTCTGAAGTTCAGTCTTTAACAAGTAAAATGTATGCTCAATTGGGTTGAGATTAGGTGACTGACTTGGCCATTAAAAGAACATTCCACTTCTTTTCATTTCATCCAGCTGCTTCTTTCCTGTGTCACATCATAAATAAACACTAGTGACCCAGTGCCTCTGGCAGCCATGCATGCCCGAGCCATCTCACTGCCTCCGCTGTGTTTTACAGACGATGTGGTATGCTTTGGATCATGAGCTGTACCATGCCTTCACCATACTTTTTTCTTTCCATCATTCGGGTCAAGGTTGGTCGGTTTGATATGTACAAAGAATGTTCTTCCAGAACTGTGCTGGCTTTTTAAGATGTTTTTTAGCAAAGTCCAATCTAGCCTTTTTGTTCTATGAGTGGCTTGCACCATGCAGTATACCCTCTGGATTTACTTGCATGCAGTCTTCTCTTTATGGTAGACTTGGAAATTGATATACCTACCTCCTGGAGAGTGTTGTTCACTTAGTTGGCTATTGTGAAGGGGTTTCTCTTCACCATGGAAATTATTCTGTGATCATCTACCACTGTTGTCTTCTGTGGGCACTCCTAATATGGTAGCAATTTCTCGGATGGGTTTCTTCTGTTTTCTCAGATTAAGGATGGCTTGTTTCACCTGCATTGAGAGCTCTTTTGACCGCATGTTTATTTTTAACAGCAAAATCTTCCAAATGCAAGCAACATGCCTAAAATCAACTCAAGGTCTTTTGTCTGCTTAATTGAGAATGATATAATGAAGGCATTGTCCACACCTGTCCATGAAATAGCCTTTGAGTCAATTGTCAAATTATTTTTGGTCCCTTTAAAAATAGGAAGGGACATGTTAAGGCGCTGAAAACCCTTCATCCAATTTTAATGTGGATACCCTCAAATGAAAGCTGAAAGTCTGGACTTTATGTCCATGTCCAATTAGATATTTATAACTTAAATATATTTCAGTCAACAGGTAAAAAAAAATAATAATTTGTGTCAGTATCCAAATATAAATGGACTTAACTGTATATATATATATATATATATATATATATACATATACTCATTGATATACTTATATATATACTCATTGATAAACTTATATAAAATTTATAGTTTATATGAACACTGCGATGGTAGTAGAGTGGGAGTAGACTATATACAGTATTAACATTTAAATATAAGTGAAATGCTGAATAGTACTTTTTTGCCAGTAATCAGTCAAAGTAAACTGCTGGTGTTGCTACTGAGAGCCTGAAAACATCATAACATGTGACAACATTGAAATAATCTATCTTGTAGATGCTTAATTTAAAAAAAATAATAATAACAGCAATCATTCTTACCTTTTTCTGAAATATGACTGCGATGCAGTGGCTCAGCAGACCAAGTCAACTGATTACATATTGAGCCTGTATTCTGATGTATATGAAAAGGATGTCATACAAAGTTATTAATAATAGTAATTAGTAATTAGTAATACAAATGTTAATATCTATGAACATTTTTTAATGTGTCAGTGCCAAAAATAGAGGAGTTTTGTGATGCATGTTTGACAATAATGTATTGAGAAAAGATTAGGTATTAGTTGGTCACACTTTACCCAAACTCCACTTTAAAAGTGATGAAGTGATTAAAACCTGGAGGTGCTAAAAAGAGGACATGCTAACAATATGCCTCCCGAGAGTAATCTCACCTGTGTAAAGTTAAGTAATGCCAACTAACAGTAACACTAGTCAGAAAGTCTATGTAAACCTACTTAAACACTACTAAAATAATTTATAAAAAGTCAAATCACTACCTCCCATATTAATGAAAAAGCTCTACACAAACTTTTAAACCACTGTAATTGTGGCAATGCACTACGACATGAAAAAAATACCTAAATGAAAGCTGTCCATAGGAACTCCTAAACACATCTCAATATTTATAATATGCAGTTTCTGTAATGGCCCTAACAGTCACACAAACAGCACTGAAAATCTGTGGACATACTTCAAAGGCACAGTGCAAACAAGATTCTAATAGAAGTCTTCTGCAAGAGCAAATGTGTGACAATCTACTAAATAAGATCAGAAAGTTAATTAGTTGGCTTCACAGAACTATTTGCAAACTACTTGTGAAAAGTATCTGTGCTAAAAAATGCAAATTTTGCAGGACGCAGAAACCTTTTACTAATTGCTTGATATGATGAAAGTGTATAAAAATGTCTTTACATTTATGCCCTTTGACAAAAATGTATTATGCCTGATATATAACTATAGAATATCAGACTTTATTGTATTTTTAACTGCATATTTTTGTCATTTTGATGTGTCATGATTTCATAATGAATGTGAAAATAGTTTTCAATTTTCAATAAGTTGAAAAAAAGTTACTTGTTTCTATTTTACGTATTTAACTCTTCACTTTAGCTCTTCAAATTGTGGTCAAATAGGTAAATTATATTGGCATCAATTTAATTTAATTTAATTTAATTTAATCAGGCCTTTGTTGCAGAATTTGAAAAAGCAAATCCACTGGAGCTTTCAATTTACACTGCAATACCACAAAGAAAGAAACCTCATCTCTGAATTGTTTGTGGACCTCCACAATCATCTTGCAGCAGGACACCTATTAAGGTAATGATAACAAAAGTGGCTATATATAATTATTTTGAGGTGAAAAAATTAATTTGAGTACTCATTGAGTGAATGTTGTAATAACTATCCTAAAATTTCTAATAAGAAGTGAATTAATTTGTAAGCTAATAAAGAGGCAATAACTTTTTTTTTGTCAAATCTGTGGTATGTGTTGCTAATTAAGCAACTATAATGTCATATAGCAGGTTATATCCTAACCCTGAAAATAACTTAATAAAATTACCTGAGACTTTCAAAGTATTCTAATTTTAAATAATCATATTTACTATGCAATTACATTAATGCTACATTGGTGTGGCTTATTTTACTAAGTAAGACTTTCTATGTCTTATGGTGACGTGTTTGCAGTGAATTAACTATCCACCACATTTCCTGTTTGTAACCGAAAAAGACACAAGACAGTAAAAATAGAAGCAGATATGGTGCACCTCATGAGCATCATGTTTAGGTACAGCTAAAACTGCTTTAGAAGAGGACACAGTTAAACAAACCAACAACAATGTCAAAAAATGCCCGTAAGTTTTAATTCTGTATTATATATGTATTAATATGTATATGCAATGTGTTTTGAGTTTTAATAAAATTGCTTATTATATGAACATGCCATGTTTTAAATAATATTTAGATAACTTTATCTCTGAATAACAGAAGTATTTTAAGAAAAAAAGTTTAGGCTGGTACATGGTAAAAGCAGGATGGTTTGTTGAATTAATACTATTTGAAATTGATGCGTAAACATAAAAATACAAAAAATACAAATAATAATTTGCCATCATCAATGAAGATATCTATCGAGTTTTAAGAAATCAGGCTTTATTTAATCACTAATTCTGATAATTAATTAATTTGTACAGGATTTATTTATACATTCTTGAGAGATAATGAGATAAAATTTTAGATGGATTTGAATTATTTCTATTTCAATCACCATTTATTTAGATTAATCACAGAGAAATAAAATATGTTCATGTATTTGCATAAAGTTTTAAATGCTATAATATAAAGTTTAAAATAAAACACCTTCCTTATTGTGTTTTATATCTTCTAGCTTGCACTGAATGGCATGTAGGTCTGGCACTTACTGCAGTTGCATTAATAATATCTGTAAGTTTGAATATACTATTGTATTCAATGAGGAGAAAATATCTACAAAACAGAGGTATGTGTAATGTTTTATTCCAAATATACAGTTTATTTAAATGGCACATTAAATGTAAATCAGGTTTATTTATGATATTTTAAACCACTGCTAAAATTATTACCGTTTGCACATTGTAATGCAAACATCCTCAATAGCAAAGATATGCAAATATGATATTTTTCTGTAAATACTCATTGATATTACACAATGTCTAAAAAACAGCTTTTAAAAAACATAGTGTTATTATTCTAATAATTTATAATAGATAATTTATTTTATTAATTTATTTATTTTTGCCCCACAGATGTTGTGAAGTTGCATCGAGATTCTATATGTAGTGAAAGGTAATAATATTTTTGCAATGTTTCCTGTCATGCTTTAAAGATTTATGTGCAGTAATCTACAAAAATACCTTATTTCATTTAAAGAAAGAACTATAAAATGAACAATATTTTCATTTATATGATAGGTTTGAAGAGGAACATTTTAACCAAGAGAATCCTATTTATGGAAACATTCATTTAGATGGAGAAAGTGAGTCAATGAAATGAAAGCAAATGTTTATCATGTATTACATTTTTTCACTATAACATCAGTAATTTTGTGTCTGTGATTTTAATAACAATAATAACATATTGTTTTCCAGGTTCTTTAATGATGGAACAACATGAGGACTATGAACACATGGCTAATCAAATTGCAAGGAAAGGGAGGAAGGTATGAAAATTTAATGGGAACTTTATGCTGACATACATATCTAGCAGTTTAAAAGAAATCAGAAATCATGTTTTATAGTATTCATTGAAGATGAATAATTCAAGATAATAATATTATGCAAGCCAAATTTTTTTATCTGAGAAATAAGTAAAACATTTTAATAGTTAGATACATTATTAGATGTTGTTTCATTATGTTAAACCTAGCAGAAACATGAATATTAATCATGTGGCTTTTCAAATAAACACTGCTGTTATAGTTTTTGTGCTGTCGACCATCGGGCATAAGTAGGGAAAAGTAAAGGATTAAAAAAAACATTATGTCACTGAAAATTGTAGTACATCTTTTCCAAATCTGGACAAAAAAATATACAATTAATTAATTAAGTTTAAATACATATACTTTACTGACTAAATTGTTCTTAAACAAATAACTTAAAAAAACTATAAATTACTTCCACTAATGTGAAGGGAAAAAAATTGCGAATGAAATTAATTTCCTATATATTCTATATATTTTCTTTTATCTTTGAAGACTGTTTGATCCAACCTATTGATTGTTTGCTAGTTTGAAGCGACATTAGTTTTCCCCATACATTATATGTCTTGGTTAACTATGTGGTTTGTTTAATTTTAAATTACATATTTGCGGACTTATCTGCATATTTATAATTTGAATTTAATTATTATATACTTTTTTAAATTAGGATACTTTACTCATTTCATTTTTTTAGCGCCTGTAGCTGTAGTTGATGAGGAAAGTGATTGTAAAGAGATAAAGTGATCTATTTTTGCCTTGCTTTGCTTACACACAGAGGAATTTGTCCTCCACATTTAAGCTATCTGTGCAGTGAAACACACATATACACACACTAGTGAAGTGTGCACATGTGTCTGGAGCAACTGGGGTTAGGTGTCTAGCCTAAAAGGCATTTTAATCATAGTATTTGGTAGGACCGAGAATTGAATCAATAAATATTTTAACAATTAAAAAAGCACATTTTAAATTTAAATTTAAATTCTGGTTGTCACTGCTAAATCTTGTCACCCATAAAACAAAAACACTGTGAAAATAGACCATATGATTCGCAACATGCACCAAGAAAACACTGTGGATACACTTTATTACTCAGACTATGACTCTGGCCTATAGGACAATTTCTGGATCTGCCCCCACTTACTTTTCATCTATATTTTCAAAATACACTCCAACTTGTTCACTTCACTCTAGTAAAGAATGTCGCCTGGTGATTCAACCTCACCATTAGGCTAATTCTCACTCCATAGTATTCACCACTGCAAAATAGTGGATCGATCTTTCCAACTCTGTCCGTAAGGCTGAGTCACAATAGTGGTTTGAACTAGACAGATCTTGAACTGTTGGGGCCTAAAAGAATAGGCACGGTTAAAACAATGCTTTTTACCTACCTGTAATTAACTCATGATATAGGGAATAGAGGAGTGCAAAGCACCTGTGTTTGTTTTTAGTTACCATATTTGTGCACAGAAAAATTACAATTTTGGAATTTTGATGGAATATAGAAATGTAAATATGCTAGCAATGTAAAGTAAAGAATTGTAATATTAACAATTATAATAATGTTATGATCTGTAATTAGAACTAAAAAAAAAATTGTTATACCCTAGGGCGGGGCTATCAGGATATATATGGGTTGCAACCAGAGAGATGTTCTCGCTGTTAAGCCGACTATAAAGAGAAGATTCATTCATTCATTCTCTTCCGCTTTATCCTATATTAGGGTCGCGGGGGGGTTCCCCAAGCCCATCCAGAGGAGAACGTTTCGGGCGCTGGGCAGATACACCCAGGACAGGGCGCCAATCTATCGCTGGGCATACAGAGAGGATAAATGTTATAAATGACTTTGCAGAACCATTCTAGGCTTCTGAAATAAGAAGTTTATACATTTTGGAGATTTTTTTTTTTTGCTTACCAGTGCACACCTGTAAGGCCAACAATAAATTGGCGCCCTGTACTTGGTGTATCTGCTCTGTGCCTGAAACTTTCGACCTCTGGATAGGCATTAAGAACCCCCTCTCGTGACCCTAGTAGAGGATTAAGCGAAAGATAATGGATGGATGGATGGATGGACATAAACCTATTTATATCGTAAATAGCTGTTTGTAAATATTGTAAATAAAGATAAAGAGAAAAGGAAAAGTTCTGTTTCGATCATCTCTTGACCGTTCGCCCTATGCTACGCATAGTGTGTGTAGACACACTATTACAGTAGACACACTATTACAATTCCCTTGTTTAATATATTAATTGAGTTTCCCATCGGTTCCTTATCTGGCCATGTGTTTGTTTATTTGGTATAAATTCTTCCTGTTTCATTCTCTTCCCAGACCAACATTTAATAAAACTTATTTTTAAGCTTACCACACTGCCTGGTTATATCCTGCAGTTAACGCACTCTGTTCATCACAATTTATGTGCAGTCCTCATGGGACCATCTCCGAATTGTAACAACTTGTGGCTTCAACCAATCAGATTTTCAGTCCTCGATGCCAGAGCCTTCTAGCAGGCTAATGTGAAAATTGTCATAATAATGCCCTCTGATTGATCAGTAGTTTTGATGAGAAGACATTTCAAAAATTAACATGAACACACCTCTTCTTGAGACCACCATGCCATGACCATGACCACCATTGGCATAGATATATTTGCAAGCAACACTGCTATTTAAACGATGCAGGTGGCAGGCATGGAAATAGACTGTTGGCAGGGATTACGATAGCAATTAACATCGCAAGGTGCCTTGTGCAGGGTGTAAGACAGCTATTAATTTAGATGCCAGAACTCCTTTCTGTATGGAGTTTGCATTTTCTCACTGTCTTCATGAAATTCCTGCCAGAACTCAGATTTTCTTTCATTGAAAAAATTGTTTTATGTGAATTAGGGCTATAACATTGCTGCTAGGTGTGTACTTGTAATTCACTGGACCTACACTGCACCTGATGACCTGTTCATGTTGTTGTCCCAACATTTGCTGACTGTGGGATGGAATTGGATCCAGCTAAACAAAAATAATTTGAATAAATTTAATAAATATTTTTTTAATTCTCTTTTATTCGTGGATCTTTATTCCAGACTGAGCCTGCAGACATAAACTATGCCTCCCTGGACTTAAGAGTTCATGGACGGAAGAAAAAAAGAAGGGACCAGCAAAAACAGAGCCAGACTCAGGCCCAGACTTATCCTCTTTCTTCAGCACCACATAGAGACATTAACATAGGAACTGACTGTGATGAAGCTCTACCTTCCCGAAGCAGCAGCCTCATGGTGTCCCGCAGCAGTATCTACCTCAATAGCCATCAAGTAGCACTGGAAGCAGAAGAGCTTGAGAGGGAGAGACAACTAGAAAGACAGAAAGATAAAGAAATTCAAAACTTTTTAGAACAGAACAGTGAGATGAATATGCATAGCGACTTTGATCACCATACAGTCCAATCACAAATAAGTTATTAACAAGTCTGAAAAAAGAAATGCAAACCTTTAACTGTTGTGATATTTATTCTAACTGAAAAAAAACATAAACTTAATAGCGTATTGTATTTTTGTTAAGTTAAATTATAGCATGTGGACACAATGCATATAAATTTGCTTGGTCATGTTGCTTATGTTTCTGTAAATCATTTGAAGTCTGCAAATTGCTAACAAAAGAAGGCCATTGAGCAATCTCTACAATAGCATTTATATCCACTGGTTAAATAATTATGCTAAAATTAATAAAAATTTCCAAAAAATGTCTTATTACACAATTTATTCTAATATAACAAGAAGTCAATGCAATATTAATGTGGTCACTCATGAAAAAATACATTTATTCTTGCAGAATTAAAATGTGTCAAGTAAGTAAGAGGTCACGTTTTAAAATTCATTCATTCATCATCTTCCGCTTTATCCTCTATTAGGGTCGCAGTGGGTTTCCCCATGCCCATCCAGGGGAGAACGTTTCGGGCGCTGGGCAGATACACCCAGGACAGGGCGCCAATCTATCGTTAGGCACACACTAACTCACACAAACACACTCTATAGGGGGCAATTTGGAGAACTCAATTGACTTGATCCATGTTTTTGGACTGTGGGAGTAAACCGGAGAACCCGGAGGAAACCCACGCGGACACGGGGAGAACATGGAAACTCAACCCAGATGGAGATTTGAACCGGGAATCCCTAGTGCTGAGAGGCCTAGTGCTAACCACTAAGCCACCGTGCCGCCCACGTTTTAAAATTATTTGACTTAAAATGATCTGATTTAAATATGTGCAGCAATTCAGTATGGTGGTAGATTGTATGCAACCATCTAAAATTTATGAAGTTTATTACTATGGTTCTTAAGTAAGAATATACTCACAAAGACACATGCTATATGGGGCAATTTAAAGTATTAAATTTACATTTAATCCATGTTTTTGGACTGTAGGAGAACCTGGAGAAAACCCATGTGGACACGGGGAGAACATTGAAACTCCACCCAGATTGGGGTTCGAACATGAATCCACAGCACTTTGTGGTGAACAAGAAACCACTAAGCGACCTATAAGAATATACTGTCCTGGCAAAATTTGGACTACAAAATACAAACTATTGTACATGTTTAAGAAATCATAGAAAATTGTGATTAATGTTGTTTAAAAATCTTTCTTTTCACTAGAATAGTTTAAGTATGGTAAATAGGTTAAAAATAGCAATGGAGGTATGTTGTTAAAATTTTTAATCCACATACGATAATAAACATTTAATTACTAGTTAATAATTTAATAGTGTTTAGAATGCAGCATTTTGCTGCGATTGTACAATTTTAGCTCACAATTTACTCTCATACAGGCAACAAAGATTAACAAGCCATTTCCATCAATGTGGGCCTGGGTGTAAAGTAATAAGGGTGAAATTGAATGTGTAATTTAAATTCATAGTAGTTTAATGGTTAGCATGCTCACCTCTCAGAGCTAGGAATCCAGGCTCAAATCCTAATCTGGGTGGAGTTTCCATGTTCTCCCTGTGTCCACATGGATTTTTCCCACAGTCCAACAACATGGATTCAAGGTAAATTGAATGCTCTAAATTCATCTGTATATAGTGTGTGTGTGTGTGTGTGTGTGTGTGTGTGTGTGTGTGTGTGTGTGTGTGTGTGTGTGTGTGTGTGTGATAGAGTGGGTATTGTCAGGAATTTTAAATTCCTTATACATTATGAGAATTCCAAAATGGCCGAAAGACAGACAAAGGACTTTGAATTTCCCGCCACTAGAAAAATACTGGGCTGGGATTGGCTGTTTTAAAACCTAGGGCGGTAATCTGAGATTGGCTCAAGCAGGTAAGGGGCGGGAACTAGAGGTGACAATATATACAGGTAACCCGGGAGCTGACTCTCTCTCTCTCACTCGGACCTGAAGGCGTACTTAGCACCTGAAAGCTGAATGGGCAGACCGCTGGCCAGCGTTACTTCCTGACGGTGTGCAGAAAGAATTCTCTTTGTTCTCAATAAACCAGTTGAGGACGGCCATCTTGCTTTGGCGTGTTCTTTTGCCTTTCCAAAAATCAGAAAGATCCTAACAGTGTATATTCTCAGCGCCTGAAACGTTCTTCCCTGGATGGCGACTCTAGAGGATTAAGCAACGATAATGAATGAATTAATAATATAGGTGGCACGGTGGCTTAATGGTTAGCCTCCCAGCGCTGGGATCCAGGTTCGAATCACAATCTGGCTGAAATGTCCATGTTCTTACGCCCCCCCCACCCCCCCACCCCGAGACCCCAGTAGAGGATTATTAGAAAAATAATTAACAAGGTGGCTTAGTGGTTAGCACGTTCGCCTCTCAGCGCTAGGGATTCCCGGTTCGAATCCCCATCTGGGTGGAGTTTCCATGTTCTCCCCGCGTCTGCGTGGGTTTCCTCCGGGTTCTCCGGTTTCCTCCCACAGTCCAAAAACATGGATCAAGTCAATTGTATTCTCAAAATTGCCCCATATAGAGTGTGTCTGTGTAAGTGAGTGTGTGACCAGCGATGGATTGGCGCCCTGTCCTGGGTCTATCTGCCCAGCGCCCGAGATGTTCTCCCCTGGCATGGGGAACCCCACCGCGACCCTAATAGAGGATAAAGCGGGAGATAATGAATGAATGAATAATTAACAAATGAATGTTTTAAAGTTTTGTAACATTGTATACTAAAGCCAATAATATCTTGTTTGTGACTGAGGTAAATCTTTAGGATACAACACGAAACAGCATTCTGGGATTCATGCATATTCACTTGAGAGTGTATTTTAAAACTAGCCGCTTACTAAACTCCACTCTTCGTGAATGGATGCTCATGATGACTCATGATGACGTTCGACTTTGCGCTGATCACGTCATAACAATATGGCCGCGTGCGTGTGAAAGTCATGTTCTTTCCTGTCTAATTGTTTTTTGGGGATTTTTATGTAAAAATTTACTTGTTATATTTTATAAACAACACACTTTTAACCATATATTTGTTACCAAATGGACGCCGACGGGCAACTACGAAATGTAAGTACAAACTGATAATGCACTATGGTTTCTTTGCTTTTAATTTTAGCAGAGATGTATACTGGTGTTTGCATCTTGTTTTTTAGCTTCGAGATTTTCTTCTAGTCTATAATCGAATGACGGAAATCTGTTTCCAGCGATGCACAAGCAATTTCAACTACAGAAGTTTGACGATGGATGAGGTTAGCGCCGATTCATTCATTAACTCATTTATTTATTCATTCATCTTAATCGTCTCAATCGGGGGAGGGGGTTATGTCCATTTAGGTGAGAACGTTTTGGGGCACACGCACAAACACACACTATATGGGGCAATTTAGAGCATTTAATTCACCCTGAATCCATGTTTTTGGACTGTCGGAGAAAACTGAAGAACCTGGAGGAAACCCATGCTGACACAGGGGAAACATGGAAACTCCACCCAGATTGGGATTCGAACCTATATCCCCAAGCGCTGCAAGTCAAACATGCTAATCATTAAGCCACCGTGCCACCCAGATGGAAATTATAAAACCTGTAAAAAAAATTAACTAGTTATAAAGAAAGTTTTTGGAACCCGACTTTAAAGACGTACGTATGTTACCAATGGGCTTTCCCATGTCCATCCCGGGGAGAATGTTTTGGGCGCCAATCTATCGCTGGGCATACACTCACAAAGACACATACTATATGGGGCAATTAAATTGGGACAATATAGGGATTTGAACCTATATCCCCAGCACTGAGAGGCGAACGTGCTAACCATTAATCCACCGTACCACTCTCATTCATTAACTGTTGGAACTGTATTCTAAATGATTATTGTAGTATGTGATTATGTGGGTTGTGATGTGTACTGTAGAATAAGCAATCCTAAAATAATGAATGTGAAAATATCTCAAAGTATAAATCTTTAAATTTAAGCGTATCACCTCCGTTTAAGCTCCATACCTCGACATGGAGCTTTACACACAGAATTTATCCTCCACATTTAACACATTAGTGCCATGAACACACACTTGTATACCCACTGAGCAAAGTTAGCACAAATGCCTGGAGCGATGGTCAGCCTTGTATGCGGCACAGGTGAGCAATTGGAGTTAGCTGCCTTGCCCAAGGGCATTTTATCCATATTCTTGGTGGGACCGGGAATTGAGCCGAATGACCGAAGTCATAAGGCTGCTTCTTTAACCACACGCCTACGACTGCCTTTTTAATGAACTGCAGAAAGACCTGAATAATTTGCTCTGAGAAATAATGTCTTGAACTGGCTAACAATTATCCCACAATGCTTTGCACAAATGACCCTCCTTGCCTGAAAAGGCTATGCCTTTAATAAAGTATATCATGATTACCTCAATAGTTAAACTGCGAATTATGGTACTTTTCGGAATGTAATTTCTACTCTATAGGCATTTTGCTTTTTTCCAAAATTTTCTGTGTGTTTTTGCTGGGCATCAGCTTATTAAATTGATTATATTCAACAAACAGAATTACATTCATTATTGACTCATTGTTTTTAGTGAATCAAACATTGATACATTGTTACTGCTGACAATAAAACTAGGTGGTCTAATACAAAATTTAATTTTCGATATCTTAATTTTTAGAAAGTCCAAGGTTTTCTGGAAATGGAGTTTGTATGGAGATAAAGATTGTATTGGCGTTGTACATAACTATCTGCAAAAAAATAATTAAATTATAATTGCTTTTTGACCATTTTAGGAGCGTTGTGCAGACAGCTGTGCTGGCAAACTCATACGTTCAAATCATCGTCTAATGGGCACGTATGTAAAGCTGATGCCAGCCATGGTACAACGGCGAATGGAGGAAATGGAAAACAAGGCTGCAGAAGCTGCAAAGGCATCTGAGGCCAGAGTGCCAGTGAATTCAATAGCTGAAGGTTTAAGTCCAACAGAACCTCAATTAACAGATGCAACATCAATACCTTCACTCACACTTTCACCTGCTGATACTCCTGCCACACCATTATCAGATGTGCACATGCACACATCTGCCACTGAACCTACAAAAAGTGACCCTTTATCACCGACACCGACAGTGACTTAATTTACCACCACAGCATCTGATCTGTCTGCCACATTTTTGTCCGAGTCATCAGAAATAGCAGGGCATGAATCCTCTGACAAAGCAACATGGAAATGCCACCCATCTAATGCTGTAAATGTCTCAATACACTGAACTTTATATTAATAGCCCTGTGTTGGTTTTTCTGTCATGTGACCAAATAGCTTTAAGAGTTGTGTTGTGTTTAATAACACAAATACCTAAATGAATCAAATGAATCATGCCTAAATGAACTGCTGAATAAATAAATTAAGGGAGACATTTGGAGGGAGCAGTTTGTTACTGGTTTGGGTTTTACTGATTTAGCTTTTAGGTTGTCAGCTGGATGGCATGAATATTTTCACTAACAGTACATTTGCCACTACCATATGAAATATTAGATCATTTTTCTCAGTAAATAAATGACCGAGTTTAATATTTCTTTGTTTCAGTTCCCTTCATTTGCTTTTTGTACTTGTTTAATATTTATTTACAACAAAAATATCATATTTATATTACTGAACTACGAGCATCAAAGTTTGGGGCATTTTTGTGCTTTTTTTTTATATTATTATTTTGCTACTGCTTTTCCACCGTTTGTTTTTGATATACTGGTATTGTTCCAACTTCATCACATCTAGTCTGGTCTGGTGTAATGTGCTGGTATGCATCCCCTGTCAAAAATGATGGAATCTTCACTTTTGGACGATGTTTTTTTAATTGTTTAATTTTGTAGTAAAAAATATTGCAGAGATATGCCACAAAATGTTTTCCAAAATTACAACTCAAAGAAAAGAGATTTCTGGATTTAATTTGGTGGAGGCAAGTACAGTATAGTATAGTATGTATAGTGTACATGTCAATGATATGCCTATAAATTTAATAACCCTGTATTCACCTATGCCTATGTGGATTTAGTACTAGTAATATTTAGTAATAAAGTATTTAGTAATACTTTATTGTCAATTCCACCGCATATCTAGGACATACAGAAAATCGATTTAAGTCATTCTTCATCACAGAGCACAGCATGCTGTAAACCTAGATGTTTTGGACCCAAACACATGACACAGAAAACCACAAAAGACAAATAATACATTAAAAAGCTCATTTAAATTATAATTATTGCAATATTAATACATCAGGGCTTGTTAACATCCTTCAATCCACACATAGCATTAATTAATACCTCTGATGCACAAGTGACCCCCTACAAAAAAAACATAACCTCAGATGGTACATGTGCAAATGTGTTTACCTTAAAGAGAGTTTGCAAGTGTAATGCAATGCAATGTGTGCAAGGAATGCAATGTACAGTATGTAATACATTTTGCATTTTGCAGTCTGAACTTTTAAACATTTAGCACTGGTAATTGAAATCGACAATTGACTTCATATACATTATTGGTTACATTCTTGGGCACCTGATGTAATTTTGCTTGGACAGTATGTTACACCGATTTTTTTTTCACTGTCACTATGCTGCTCTAATTACAAATTTAAACTTTAGATTTTTTTTTCTATAAATAGTTCTAAAGTAGTGGCTTTTAGATTTTCAGAGTTTCTGTCATGGTTTGTATGTTCTCCCTGGGTCAAAATATATTTCATCTAGAACCAACTAAATTTGAAGACATTTAAAGATATGTTTTTGCAGCACACTGTGTGATCCCATTTTTAACTTGAGCTCTATTATGTGATCAAGCTTAGAAATAAAATTTTGGAGGATAGGAAGTCTGCCCTTTACAAATGTAAGTAATTTACATTCACAATTAATTTTCTTGAAAAATCGTGATTATGTCCAGGTGGCATGGTGGCTTAGTTATTAGCACAATCACCACTTAGAACTGGGGAACCATGTTTCAATAATTTCCCTGTGTCTTTCCTGCATAGGCTGCCACAATTTAAAAATATGGATTTAAGGTAAATTGGCTGATCTACATTGCTGTATCTAAAATTGTCTTTAAATGTGTGAGTGTGTGCTTGGTTATGGATTGGCTGCCTGTCCTGGGTGTATTTAGTATAGGATTAAGCAGAAGACAATGAGATAATTATCTCCAGCACAAAGAAATTTTTCCTCTACATTTAACCCATCCATGCAGTGAAACACACACATATTCACACACCGGTGAAGTGAGCACACATGCACAAAGCGTTGGGCAGCCTTGTATATGGCGCAGGGGGATAATTGGAGTTAGGTGCCTTGCTGAAGGAAACTTCATCCATAGTTCTTGGTGTGACCGGGAATCGAACTGGGAGCCTTCAGGGAATCGAACTGGGAGCCTTTCCTGCCCCAAAAAACACAGTAAACTTAATGAAGCTTAAACTTAATTAATATCCTTTTGTGCCAAACTTAAGACAGCAACCTAAAGATGACAGTGTTACCCTCTACAGTCCACCGCTCTACCAACTGAGCTATTGAAGGTGCCACAAAAAACCCAATCCTTCATTGGGAGACCTCACAACTTGCTTATTTGAAAATCCTTCTGCTTTACTAGTAGAACTTACTACATCAATTTAGCAGGTGATTTAGTATGCATGTCTCTTAACTGCAGGAGGGGAAGCGGTTACAGTGTGTTGTTGCAACCACACAGATAAACTGAAAATATACACAGCATGGGCATTACCCTGCTGTCTAAAACCACCTATTACCTTGATGTGTTACTGTAAAGATGCAAACATCTTTTAAAAACAAAAAAAGTTTATATCTGGAGGCACAAAATAAGTGTATGACAGTCTGTCGGGTTGAGCTACCTTAATTAAATAAGGGTAGCATAATTTAATAAGTGTTGTAAAAATAATAATAATAACATGATTATTGGGCGGCACGGTGGCTTAGTGGTTAGCACGTTCGCCTCTCAGCACTAGGGATTCCCGGTTCGAATCCCCATCTGGGTGGAGTTTCCATGTTCTCCCCGCGTCTGAATCCTCCTGGGTTTCCTCCGGGTTCTCCGGTTTCCTCCCACAGTCCTAAAACATGGATCAAGTCAATTGAATTCTCCAAATTGCCCCATATAGAGTGTGTCTGTGTGAGTGAGTGAGTGTGTGCCCAGCGATGGATTGGTGCCCTGTCCTGGGTCTATCTGCCCGGCGCCCGAGACGCTCTCCCCTGGATGGGCATGGAGAACCCCACCGCGACCCTAATAGAGGATAAAGCGGGAGATAATGAATGAATGGAAAAAAGTTTATATCTTTGTCACTGTGTTCGCTGTAAAAATCTGGTTCTGAGACACAATAGCTGGGAGCGTATGTTAAACATTTGCGAAATTAGCCCCTAGAGGGCAGATATTCAGCCAGATTTCCTACAGAGGGCGATGCAGACTGGTGCAGTGACTGGTGAAAGAAGACGGATCGGAACTGAACTGAACAGGGTGTGGACGCTGGCGGCTTCGTGATTCGGGCTCCAAATTCGTTCGATTGAACCAAAGCTGTCGCTTTAACAGGTAAGAAGTTTCGTTATTGGGTTGTTTCGTTGCGGAGGTGGCACTTACACGTACTCCGTTACTTAGTATAAGCGCACTACCAAATGACCTAGTGCTGTCTGAAATGTAACGTTAGCTAACAGCCTAGCTGCTCTGCGTGAAAAAGGCATTGGATCGTTACTGTTTGGTTATTAAACACATATAAGAACATGTCGTTTCAACTAAAGTAATACTTCATGTCGATTTATGACGCTTTTGCAATCGACATTATTAAAATAGCACACCAATAAACTTATGCAGCCTCTACTTTTCTCTAGTCAACGTTACGGGTGCCTCATTTAGAACTGCAGCGATGACGTCACCGTTTCTGATTGAAAACACGTCTCGTAAAGCTATTTCTGGTTTTAGACTATGCTAAATGTATGATTACTCACTGTCATCAAAAGTATTTTAATTATCACTGCTGCTTTACTTTGCGATATAAACTCAAGTCACTTGGCGTTTGGAGGTGTTTAGAGCTGTTCATGTATTCAACAGACGTATGGCCTGTGTACCAAGACAACGTTACGTTGATAATGCTGTATAACAAACGTTACGTCATACAATGAGAAAAAGATAAATGAAAAAGTTACTGCCTTTTTAAACATCACACAAAGTTTAATTAGTACATAGTCACCTGTATCAGTGGAAGTATTGCAATACTGGCACTGTAGATAAATATCATCTAATAAAAAGTAATAGAAAATTCAAAGAAAGTGATATCAAGATGCACAGAAAGGGTTAGCCAAAATATGAGTGGCAGTAAATTTTTGGACACTTAGCAGAATTGCTTGCACAAACATGATCTCTACAGAAGACTTATCAAGGGAAAAAAATCTTACCTTTAAGTTTATAACAAAAACATATGAAGTATGCCAAATAACATCTACAGCAGCCAAAGGCATTTTGGTTGTTGTAGACTGTCTGATGATTAAAACAAAGTTTAAATGCCAAAATTGTGAAAGGTCTGTTTAGATAAAATGTACTAAATAGAGGGAATTCTTAGGGTGAGTCTGATGCGCTTTGGTATTTAGTGGTATTTAGTTGTAACCTTGGACATGTTAATGAGAAAACTTAAAACTTAAATTGAATAATAATAATAAAAAAAAAAAACCTGAGCATAACTTTTAAACAAATAGGTGAACTTGTTAAAGTTATTAAAAATGATTAAAATAGAGCTCTGAAGATGTAATAAACAACTTGAAATAGAAAACCAAAAATAAAGCACAAAGCAAACTTAAGCCCTAAAATAAATGCCATAGCTTTTAGTTCCCATAAAACTTTATCCAGACATTATCCAGACAGACAGAAAAAACAATCTTAACATGTAAACTAGGAACCAGAGACTAAAATGTGCAAGAAAACTAAAATGGACCTTGCCCAGCTATAATAGCTAGGTTAAATAATCAAGCCTGACCAATAAGCAAATTGAAATAATACCATAATAATTATAAAAATACTGAATGTCCTATACGTTATAGAAGCATCGTTGCATTGTCATATCAATGAATAAACACAGTTCAAAGTTCAACCCTTCAGAATGTTATTGACATGCCTCATCATGGACATCACTTAGTTACCCCCACTGCTACAGGAGCACCTAAAAAAGGTGTGTATCACTTTGAAATGTAGCTGTATGAGAGATCCAACTCCTGCTGCCAAAAACATTTCCCAAACCAGAGTTTATTTTAGTGATGAAAGCAAATATAATTTATTTGGGTCTGAAAAGGAAACTTTATATTCATCTACAAACTAGGAAAAGACTGCACCCAAAGTGTGTGTAAAAACTAGGAAAAGACTGAACCCAAAGTGTGTGTAAAGAAGTCAGTGAAAAGTGGAGGAGGAAGTGCCATGATTTTATACAGATACAATGCAGAGTGAATGAACGTGTGTATCAGAACCTTCTTCAACAACACATGGTTCCTTCCTTCCGCTAATCACTCAATTATCCTACAATTTTAATGGGGAAAATACCCCCTGTCTGTCAGCAAAACGGGTAAAGCAGTTCAGTTTCAGAAAAAACCTGTTGGCATGGTGTACCCCTTACAAAAATCCTTCAAATGTTGATCTATGTAGATTACGTTATTTAAAAAAATCAATTGTTTATACACTGTTCTCTAATTTTGATCTCCAGTGTTTATCAATTCAGATATTTGCTCAGTGGAACTGCTTAAGCAGTGTGCATGTAATACTGACTGTGGGATGTGGGAATGTCTATTTATGGCAGGTGCTTGGACATCGTAAGATGAGTGGTGCAAAATAAAGTGATAAAAATGTGATAAATGCATCCCTGTATTTCACCCTTGTCCCTCAGGAAGCGCTGTATCACCCCCCTTTCCCAGGGCACTCCTGGTAGTGGACAGCGGATTCCACCATCAAAAGGAGTCGAAGGGGACCACAATGGATGACATCTTCACACAGTGTAGAGAGGGCAATGCGGTAGCTGTCCGCCTCTGGCTTGACAATACAGAGAACGACCTCAATCAGGGGTAAGTTCACTTAATAAACCTAAATGCTGATGTTGGGGAGGTCGTAGTTTCGTGGTTAAGAAACCAGCCTTGTTACATGAAGGTCCTCAGTTCGATTCCAATAAGAACCATGGCTGAAATGCCCTTCAGCAAGGCACCCAACCCCAATTGCTCCCTGGGCATCATATACAGGGCTGCCCACCGTGCCGGGCTTTACTAGTGTGTATATGTGTGTTTCACTACAAGGATGGGTTAAATGTGGAGGACAAATTCCTCTGTGTGTAAGCAAAGTAGACAAATATGGATCACCTTTTGTTAACTAAAATCAGTAAAAATGTAAGCTAACAATTGTATTATTTATAGTTATATAGTTATTATTTTTGCCGCTTGCTTACATTTAAATCTTCCAGAAATATACCAGTTTGTTCATAGTTTGATAACTTGAAAAGTACAGTTTATATAAAGGCAAAGATGAATCTATGACGTGACATGAATTCTTATTGAGTCAGTTAATAGAAACACAGAGAAGTCACATTTTGCTAAAATATGGCATTTACATTTATTTTTTAATACTTGTTACTTTCCGCTTAGCAGTTTTCTATAGTGAATGGCTTCATATGAAACAGCAAGCTGTAAAAAGCAATGAACATTTGTCTGTATGATTTCTATTACTTAGGTTTCTCAAGCCCATATAAAAAAAACGCTTTGGTCTCTGGGCAAATACACCCAGGACAGGGCAACAATCCTTTTGCTGTAACAGTTAATAAAATGTATTATTATTATTATATTTGAAATAAATCTTACCAATTTTAGACTGATTACTGGTTAAATTGTTTTCTGAATACAATATAAAAATTCTACATAGTTCAGAAACATAACACAACACACATAAAACGGACATGTTGCCATGTTTGTGTGTATTTTATAAGAAAGAAACAGGCTATATACAGTCATGGCCAAAAGTTTTGAGAACAAATATTATATTTTCACATGATCTGCTGCCCTCTGGTTTTTATGTGTGTTTGTCAGATGTTTTTATCACATATAGAAATATAATTGCAATCATATTATGAGTAAAAAAAGCTTTTATTGACAGTTAGAATGAGTTAATGCAGCAAGTCAATATTTGCCGTGTTGACCCTTCTTCTTCAGGACCTCTGCAATTCTCCCTGGCATGCTCTCAATCAACTTCTGGACCAAATCCTGACTGATAGCAGTCCATTCTTGCACAATCAATGCTTGCATTTTGTCAGAATGTGTAGGTTTTTGTTTGTCCACCTGTCTCTTGATGATTGAAGACAAGTTCTCAATTGGATTAAGATCTGGGGAGTTTCCAGGCCATGGAGCCCAAATCTCTATGTTTTGTTCCTTGAGCCATGTAGTTATCACCTTTGCTTTATGGAAAGGTGCTCCATCATGCTGGAAAGGGCATTGTTGAATATCAAACTGCTCTTGGATGATTGGGAGAAGTTGCTCTCGGAGGTCATTCTGTTTATTCATGGCTGTGTTTTTACGCAAGACTGTGAGAGAGCCGATTCGCCTTGCTGAGAAGCAACCCCACACATGAATGGTTTCAGGATGCTTTACAGTTGGCATGAGACGAGACTGGTGGTAGCGCTCACCTCGTCTTCTCCGAATAAGCGGTTTTCCAGATGTCCCAAACAATCGGAAAGGGGATTCATCAGAGAAATTGACTTTACCCCAGTCCTCAGCAGTCCACTCCCTGTACCTTTTGCAGAATATCAGTCTGTCCCTGATGTTTTTTTCTGGAGAGAAGTGGCTTCTTTGCTGCCCTCCTTGAGACCAGGCCTTGCTCCAAGAGTCTCCGCCTCACAGTGCATGCAGATGCACTCACACCTGCCTGCTGCCATTCCTGAGCAAGCTCTGCAATGCTGGTAGCCCAATCCCTCGCTGGTCTTTCTTGGGCGCCCTGGAGCCTTTTTGGCAACAATGGAACTCTCTCCTTGAAGTTCTTGATGATGCGATAGACTGAGGTGCAATCTTTCTAGCTGCGATACTCTTCCCTGTTAGGCCATTTTTGTGCAGTGCAATGATGACTACACGTGTTTCTTTAGAGATAACCATGGTTAACAGAAGAGAAACAATGATGCCAAGCACCAGCCTCCTTTTAAAGTGTCCAGTGGTGTCATTCTTACTTAATCATGACAGATTGATCTCCAGCCCTGCCCTCATCAACACCCACACCTGTGTTAATGGAGCAATCACTGAAACGATGTTAGCTGTTCCTTTTAAGGCAGGGCTGCAATGAAGTTGAAATGTGTTTTGGGGGATAAAGCTCATTTTCTAGGCAAATATTGACTTTGCAATTAATTGCTGTTAAGCTGATCACTCTTTATAACATTCTGGAGTATATGCAAATTGCCATTATAAAAAATGAAACAGTAGACTTTAATAAAATTTTAATTTTGTAAAAATTTATATGTGTATCATTATCAAAACTTTTGGTCATGACTGTAATCTACGTCTCTTGCAACACTACTGTATACAGCTTACTTTCAAGTCACATAAGATTAGATGTTCACATCTGATGTATTTTGTCCAAGGACTTTGTTTGCCAAACATGTTACCTTTAACATCATTTAGACTGCAAGCATGCTTTCCAGTGGTAGTCAGAAGCGGATTCTGAAATTGAGAATTACCACTAAAGATATGACTAGGCATACTCTGTTCCTCTAGCCATTTATGTCAGTGCAACTACTGTGAGGGAGGGACATTTCTAACTGGACTGACTCAGAGGTGGGAGGGAGCAGCCAGACTCCTCAGGAATGGAAGGGGTAAATAGTTTCCATAGTATGAGCTCACTAACCAGAGCATGCTGACTTGATCCATGCCAGTTTTTTTTTATTTTATATTATTTATTTATTTATTTATTTATTTTTGCTAATGCTTTCATTCTTTCTTTTACTTTTTATTTGCTTCTCATTTTTCAGAAACAATAATTCTACAGTTAACTTTTTTTATTTTTTCAAATTCCTAAACTGTGTTATACAGTCGATTGTTAAAGCCTTATGTATCATCCTGGTATAAAATTTTGAAATATCATTCAATATCTATGTGTGTATATATATATATATATATATATATATATATATATATATATATATATATATATATATATATTTATTTTTTATTTCAAAGAACTGCAAGGCATTTTGATGTCATGACCCTAAGTGGTTTGGTAGACTGAACAGGAAATGGCAGACACAGAGAGGCTGTGTTTATGACCATAGCAGCTATAAGAACTGAGGAAATTAGACATGGTCTAATTGATCTGCCGACTGATAATATCTGAGAAGTGCTTAAAGGGCCCTGAAATGGCATAAAGTAAACACCATGACATTAAATACATTCTGTAGTTTTGTAATTAGTGTGGTACTCATGCAGTTGTTAAGTGGAGCATATTTAGTCCTGCAATACGGGATTTATGTTAGGCTTCTGGATAATTTATTAAGTCCTGTTGTGCTTTGTCGAATTCTTCTTGGACTTAATGATAAATGTGCCTAGTCAGCTATAGCATGTAGCTGAATGAATTGTGACATGTGAAGGATGCTTTACCTGAAAAGGATAAGAGCCAGTAGTTAGGTAATAGAATAGGTCTACATATTTGCAAAATGTCTATAACCTAAAATGGCTTGAGCTCTTCACACATCCTCTTTCTTATTAAGGCTGCAGTATAAGAATAAAACATTTAAAGGTTTTGCTGTATTAAAACTTTTCAAAAAGACTTTAAATATTGGAGACTGATTGTCTTACTGGAAATATGTGTTGGTTCATTCTTACTTAAAGTATAAAGTGCAGTTCAAATCTTTTTGTGTCTCTTCTTATGTTGTTATTTATACATTTTTCCTGCCCTCAATTGCATTTTGTTAAATATTATTAAATAAATATTAATATTTTTGGTTATTTTTTTTAGAAGAGAGTCAAATATGGGGATGGTAATTTGATTATTTTTCAGACCTTGTTTATTTTTTTGTTTTTTGGCTTAGGTTATGTCCACTATAAAATACACAGATAAAAAATGACAATCCTGAAAAGTGATTTACAGATTAACACTTTTGCTTAGTTTGGTCTAATTAGCTGTTTGTTATATTTTCTGCAATTATATTATCCTTTATCTTCCTCTTAATCCTCTAGTAGGGCCGCGGGGGTTTTTCCCCATGCCCATCCATGGCATAAACACACTATTTGGGGCGATTTGGAACATTGAATTTTCCTTGATCCATATTTTTGGCCTGTGTGAGGAAATCCGAGAACCTGGTAGAAACCCACGCAGGCACGGGGAGAACATGGAAACTTCACCCAGAATTAAATTTGAACCGGGGTGCTGTCCATGCATGCACCCCATACCTTGAAACATTACTGAAGAAATGGGCACTGCACAATGTTTTGAATTTTAGATTTCAGAAGTTTTTTTCTTTAATAATTAATTATTTCTAGTTAGCTCTCCACCAGGGCAGGTTTAACCAGACCTATGTTGTTTTGTTCAGTCGGACGACACAACTCGCAAAAATTTCAAATTGCTTTCACGCAAATTGCAGATTGTACCAAGGTGCCATTTTTAGACAATGTTCTCCTTGCAGTGACTCTCTTTTATTTCTAATAATTCTTGTGCCAATTGAATTTAAAAACCTTTATGTCTTTAAGTCAAAAGGTTTTTGGAATGTTGACTCAATAAATCTAGTTCAGTCAATCTAGAAAATTTTAATTTTTTAAACATTTTAACATTGAGTAATATAAGATGATCTGTTTATCATAAGATGATCCAGAATATTTAACACTCTTTAGTATCAGTCCAGCTCCTAGTTTACATCTGATTGCACTTGTTAATAAATTGTGATTTTTTTTATGTTAACACAGAGCTTTATGGAAAATAAGACAATTTATTCAATTCTAAAATTTATTCATTTATTAGAATTTATTAATGAGTCATTTGCCCTCTTTAAATCCCCGTTATTTTATTTCATTGGTTTTGTCCATCCATCCATTATCTTCTGCTTTATCCTCTACTATGGTTGGGGGGTTCCGCATGCCCATCCAGGGGAGAACGTTTTGGGCACTGGGCAGATTCAACCAGGACAGGGTGCCAATCTATCGCTGGGCACACACTCACACACACACACTCTATATACACTATACATGGGGTAATTTGGAGAATTCAATTGACCTTGATCCATGTTTTTGGACTGTGGGAGGAAACCAGAGAACCTGGAGGAAACCCATGTGGACACAGGGAGAACATGGAAACTCCACCCAGATTGGGATTCGAACCGGGAATCCCTAGTGCTGAGAGGCGAAGGTGCTAACCACTAAGCCACTGTGCCGCCCTCATTGTTTTTTTTTTTTTTTTTTTTCTTTTACGAGTCACATCCAAAAATGGACTTCAGAATTAAACGTTGAAAAAGTCCTTTTTGTTTCCAACCAAAACAGACCACCATTTATATAACCTTATTAGTCCTGTGTAGTTTCATACTAATATTTGTACATTCTGACAGTTGGTGTGCTGTACTTTAGGCTAGGGTGTCAATATTGTGGTCTCAGACTATATAGCCTTACAAGGATAGAGGATTCTCTTTCGAGGAACAACACCCACTCACTGAAAAGACAAGGGGCGTGAACAGAGATCTGTGGCTGTCGGGGGGTGTTCCGGTCTTTTTTTTTTTACTCTTAATTCCCTAGTCCTCCATCCTTATGTTTGCCTTGATAACGTTGCTTCTCCAACAGATAACGCTTCTAAAAGCTACACGATAAAGAGAGTCTGCTTAGTATGCAGCATAAACAAAACAACTAATACTAGAACTAAAAAGAGAAATGTGAGTCTTAAGGTTCTGTATTTTGATTTTGCAGACTTTTTTTGAAAGCTGTTCATGTATATAGTTCCTTTCAAGTCCAACCAAAATAGGGGTGATGAATGTGGTTCTTCAGCATAAAGCCTCTCCAACTCTAACACTGGGGCCTTTCCCTTACTCTCTGTGTGGGGTCTGGGCAGTGACCATGTGAGAAGCGTTTGCAGCTGTCCAAGGGTCAGCCATGTTCAAAAGCCTCAAATTAATAGGTAGTGTAAGGTACTTAAATCCAGTTACATCAATTCATTAATTAGCCAGTGTTTTCACTGAAGAAGCTGAGCTGGTAGTCCTGCTAATGTGCAGCACAGTATATTCCCAACTTTACTCTGACAGTAAAAAGGAAATGAATGGCCCAAGGAAGAATTTTGTCGCAATATAAATAAAGCTTAGTGCTGAGTGAGGCAGCATGTCTCTCTCTCTCTCTCTCACACACACACACACACACACACACACACACACACACACACACTCACGAACGCACACACACCTATGCACATGCACAGACTGAAATGTAGGAGGAAGCAGATAGACTACAGACAGTTAACAGCTGTTTATATTTAACCCATTGGAGCGGCATTATTTACCGACAGCTGAGACTGGGATATGACCTGTGTGGAGACAGAAGGGTAGAACTGTCCACGGTTATTGGGGTTGTTTGCTTAACAACTCTGCTCAGTGTCTAAGTTATTTCAGATCAAGAGATTTCATTTGGAGGCATACTTAAAAGACACCTTAATTTCATTTAAATCATGTATACTGTATAGTGATCTATTATTAATTAGGAAATTTGGATTAATAGATTGGGATTCAAACCTGGAATCTCCAGCGCTGAGAGGAAAACATGCTAACTATTAAGCCACTGTGCCGCCCTGCATCTAAATTATTTTGGAAAATATTTTTGGAAGGTGGGATGGCAGAGAACATTTTGTGCTGAATAGAATATTTGTTTAAGTGTGCAATGAAGCACTGTCTGCTTCACTGTGAAATTTGTTAAATAGCTTTTCGCTTTCTTGTGTTACATTTAGCTTAAATGTTTGAAACTGAATAAAAGCTGGAAAAGTCTCTGTGTTGTTGTGTGATCTACTGTGGAAAAATAAGTAAAATTAGGAAATTTGTTGTCCTATATAAATTATTTAATCTTCTCATATATTCACCCGAACATAATAATGTTTTTTGTGTTTATTTTTGCCAGTTTTAGCCAAATTATTTGATTGGCGAATATCTAGTGCACCTTTAGTCTTTTAACCAAGAGCTCATGATGGAGCACTGTTGTTCTATGTCTTTTGGACTATGAACCAGATCCTTAACCTTGTGTTACTTAGATTGTATGATGATATAATCTAATGTAAATCCACTTTTTGAATGCAGTCAAGCGCTCTTTCCTCATTCATTTTTCTGCCCACAAACTTCATTCATAAAATGAATGGCCACTGCACAATAGCTGTGTTTGTCCCTTCATCCAGAGATCACTGTTTCAAATCCCTATAATGCCTCAATTATCTACAGCCAGAGCCCAAAGAAAGTACATTGGAGGTGCTTTTAGAAAAGCCTGCTCTATCCCTAATAATCACAAATACACTGTAGGTGCATAGCACTGACATAAACTGTTAATTAAATGACACAACGTCTTAGTTTAAACAAAGGTATCTTTTTTATAATCCCTTATCTCTCTGACCAACACGACCAACCAACCGAGCTAGCATACTCTTGCAATACAAAAGGGGATAACAGTTATTACAGTTATCATAAACAAGCTGTTTCTTAATTGGCTTCTGGGTTGCAGTGCCAAGTACCAGTTCTGGTACCAACAGTTTTTTTAAATTGCAGTAGTTACAGATACTCCACTTACATTGTTATAATATATAACACTGTAAGTAGGATGTGGTAGCTCAGTGGTTAGATAAGGTAAGATGTACTAATGAATTGTCCCTATGGGGTGTTGTCCCTGTGTTCTGACCACAGCCATCAAGTTGGGATACATTTGGATAAAAACGTCTCTAAATGTAAAAAGAATATAGGATAAAAGTACTACATAATAATAATAATAATATGAATCATAGCGGCACGGTGGCTTAGTGGTTAGCACGTTCCATGTTTCCATGTTCTCCCCGTGTCCGTGTGGGTTTCCTCCGGGTTCTCCGGTTTCCTCCCACAGTCCAAAGACATGGATCAAGTTAATTGAGTTCTCTAAATTGCCCCATATAGAGTGTGTTTGAGTGTGTGAATGTGTACCCAGCGATGGATTGGCGCCCTGTCCTGGGTGTATCTGCCCAGCGCCCGAGACGTTCTCCCCTGGATGGGCATGGGGAACCCCACCGCGACCCTAATAGAGGATAAAGCGGGAGATAATGAATGAATGAATATGAATCATATGATTCATAATTTTAAAATAGGTTAAGAATACAAGCCTGGTCTAGAAAAAAAAATGGCCACATTTTGAAACATGAGAACCTCATTATACTAAATAATACAATCATCATATTAATGGTTTCTTTAGCCTTTTACATGACATTGTAAAAGTGTTACATTGCTTAGAGACTATGACACCGTAACTGTAGACTGTGATCAAATATAAAGATTGGTTAGTAAATTCAGAATATTTAGATTTTGTTTCTTGGCTAGACCGTAAATATGAGGTCTTCTAGTTGAGTAAATTCTCTGACAAGGCATCAAATTATGAATTATATTCTCTAATGGTCTGGCTTCTCTTTGTGTCTTAGCGATGATCATGGGTTCAGTCCACTGCACTGGGCATGTCGAGAGGGCCGCTCCAACGTTGTAGACATGCTCATAATGAGAGGAGCCCGCATCAATGTGATGAATCGTGGAGATGACACACCACTCCACTTGGCAGCCAGCCATGGGCATCGTGACATCCTGGGAAAGGTACTCATATAATCACACCTACGCTGTAAGATTTAACGGCCCTGTATTATATAGATCAAAATAGTTTTAACCTGTGAACAATGTTTATGCACATACACATCAGCATACGTACACTTGTGCACACACTGATGTTTGGTGGCTTCCTGAGTTATAAATCAAGTACCTGATTAAAAAATAAGATTCTCTCATGTGCATCTTAAATTATCACACAGTACTGTACTGACTCACACATAATCCCATGTACAGTGTCTATTAAAAATTGTATAGTACTTTGAAATATCCTAAATAGTCTTATTTTTTTTAGCTGGATATTTTGTCCGATAACATTTAAATAGGAGGAATGAATGAATGAATAATTTATCCTGATTAGAATTGCCTAGATTCTATCCAAAAGCAATACTTTCTAATATTTAGTCCATAAGGTTTTTGAAAATCCATAAAGCATTTTGCCACATGGTATTAACATATTTTAAGAGCTTGTTTGGCAAGCCCAAAACCATTTGGACTTCCATGCCATGCAATAGGTGAATAAGCAGCTTGCATTACATTAGGTCATTTTGTTAAACGCTTTATCCAGTCTTACTTAAGGGCCCACATTCGTAACTTTGCTGGACCAAACTCTGTAAAGGCACGTCACCCATAAAATACAACTTCAGAAACTTTGTTTTTTTTTTTCAACTTGGCCAAATTGATCAGGAATGAAGGGGAAATTAATGCTAACAAGATCATCTAGTTTCTTGAGGGAGAAATTGCCATCTTCTTAAAGGGTGATAAATGATTTTACTGTAAGGCATAACAAAAACACACTCTCAAAAAAAAACTAAAGTTAAATGTTCTTGGCTTAATGTAGTATTTGAAGCTCTAATGTCCTTTATATACTTGTTTATTCATTTTTTCCAGCTTATCCAGTGCAAAGCTGATACCAATGCAGCAAACGAGCATGGAAACACCCCACTTCATTATGCCTGTTTCTGGGGCCATGACCTAGTGGCTGAGGTGAGTTTGCTGCTCCTCCTGTTGGTCACTTTGTAGAACCACAGTTTAAGTGCCTTAGGTAAATGTACATATGATCCATTATATACTATATTCTTGGTATATTAAGCAGAGTGCATATTGCACATAATCAAATGATACTATAGAGCAAAACACTGGGAGCTGGGCTGAAAAGAATCTGTGAGCACATATTTTTTGGGGTAAATTGTAAGACCAGTTAAGGTTTATACAGTTAACAGTGTACAGAATAAGTATATGAGTATCTTTTATTTTATTAGGTTCTTGAGTTGTGTTGTGCCAGAATAGAGAATTTAGGTTAAGGATTTTAAGAGGTAGCAGGCCAAAACAATATACAAAAATACAACCTTTTATTTAATATTAGTTTTTTGCATGATGAAACATGAAGATGACAGATTATGTAGCCGCTCCTTATAACAAACGGAATTTAAGTTGCATAGAGTCACACTGCTTTAAAAATTCATAGATGTTTTGCCATTCATTCAGTCATCAATCAGTTGAAAATAAAAATTCGGTTACATTTCTTTTATGTAGGCTGCCAAGTGTCTGCCTAGACATTTCAAATGAGCAACTTTCTAAATTTCTTAAATAAAAGTGCTTGGTATTTATTTGGGCTTTTGCACTTTAAACAACACTACCATAAACATTAAACATTATTTAGCTTGGATTGCTCAGCTCATGCTCAAATTTATACATCATAATAGGTTTTATGTGATTTAGTCATTGGGTCATATTGACCATTTCACATTTTTGATGCTTTTGTATTGTTTCTATTTCAGGACCTGGTCAGTAATGGTGCTCAGGTGAGCATCTGCAACAAATATGGAGAGACTCCAATGGACAAAGCCAAGCCACACTTGCGGGATCATCTGAAAGGTGATGAATGTAGTTGTCAGAAAATATGAAGTTATATAGTAATATAATATGTTATTTCTGTGTTGAATGTGTTTTAAATGTGATTAAACTTTTAGAAATGGCTGAGAAACAAGGACAGAACCTGACCAAGGTTCCCTTTAAGGACACCTTCTGGAAGGGAACGACACGGACACGTCCACGTAAGCAAAACACCTATTGTCTGAACATCTAGAAAATATTTAAAGTAGACTGACATTCAGAAATGTATTCAAAATGGTTTGTTTACTTGAGTATCTTTTTTTTTTTTTTTTTTTTAACTTACCTGTTCACCTGTCATAAGCAAGAAGTATATCTATAAATACATTATATTATTAACATTTGTATAATAATTACCGGATTCATTGACTAACACTGAAACTCATGCGCTGCGATGAAAATACTTTGTCTTTTCATGCTCCGCACTAAGCACTGTGTTTGAATCCGTCTATATATGTCTCATGCACTGCGCTAAAGTCTTATTGCTGCATAAATTTGACTGCATAAATATTCGTTTGTTTTTATTCTCCTAAAATAACACACATACAAGGATTCAGAATAAAAACCCCAGCTCCTTCTATATATATATAATATAAAAAATATATATAATATATAAAAATATTTTTTTTATATATATTTTTTTTATTTCCGGCATAGTTACTTTGCAAGGTACTTTACCTGTTAACGTTTAGATGTCTGATGTTAACATTTGTATAACTACCAGATTCTTTGACTGTGTGCATGCAATAAAATCCAGGTGCAGAGACTGAATTATTATTGTTTTTTCAATATTACTAAAATGAAGTACAGACATGCATTCTTAATAGAACCTTACATGAATTAGCCAATACTAAAACACATTTTTATCTTCTGTGTCCTTTTTCACCATCATTGTTAAATTTATTTATTTATTCTCATAAAATAACGCTTGCTTATACATTTATTAGTCACTAAAAATAGGCTTGATTTCAGTAAATTTCGTATTGAATGCAGTTTTTACCTAACGTTTCACCTGTGAAACTGGGGGTGGTGTATGGGCTGTGGGTCGTTATACATATCAATTGCTGACTGATGACTTCAAAGGGTAAGACAGGGGCTGTTGGCCTCAGGATTTTAAACTTTTAGGGAAGCTAATGTTAAAGCCCCATATGTTGCAAACATAGGCTTTGATAAATGGTAATGTTATGCAACATGATAGTCAGGATAATCCACATCTTAAGCTTTTTATTTAATACCACTGTTTTAAAAAATTGTTATTTTTACTTTCAAAATTTATTTGTACAACAGAAATGACATTTATAATACATGGCAAAGTATTATAAAAGGCCAATTTCTTACTATTTAGTCTCCACAACTGTAATGTACCCAAACCCTAATAATGCTTTATTGTTGGTCTGAAACCTGCAGGCAATGGTACGCTAAATAAACATGCAGGAATAGACTTCAAGCAGCTCTCATTGCTGGCAAAGATAAATGAGAACCACTCTGGCGAGGTGACCTTTGTTCTATGTTGTTAACTTTTTAATTACTATAAATATTAAATGAATAATTTTTGTAATTATTGCTGTTGACACACATTCCTCTCTGTGACAATAGTTGTGGAAAGGACGATGGCAAGGGACAGATATAGTTGTAAAGGTGCTAACTGTTCGGGACTGGACCACCAGAAAAAGTCGTGACTTTAATGAGGAATACCCTAAACTGAGGTACATATACAATATACTTCACACTCTTATTGACAATCATGCCATTAAATTACACATACAATCCCTATTACCAGACAAGATTTACAATACATTAGTCTGAGCTGCATGGCTTAGTGTGTGATGTTGTACACTTGTTCCAGTGGAACTAAATTAACACACCTGAATTCAGTGGTGGAGAGGTTTGACCTAATACTTTTGTTCATAATAAGTACAGCGGAAACTCTGTTTTCATTGCTAATCCGTCTGCAAACAATTGGTAAAATTTGATATCAATTAAAACTGAGGCAAATATTTCTGTTTAAAATTAATGTTAATCCAATGAATTTATTCTAGAGACTCCAAAATGCATACAAAACACAATTTATAGAGAATAAATGTAGTGATTTAATACTGAAAGCAGAACAAAGAAATTATGTATACAATTTGTTTAATCATTCACATTTCTCCCCATATAACTCTTTGATTGATCTAAATTAATAACAACTGCTTTGTTGACTTCATTATTGGTTATGTTTTCGCCATGATGAAACTTTACGTACATGTGGACAATTTCGACAATCTTAATGCCGCTTTAGTTTTTTTTTTTAACAAATTCCTTTTTTTTTTAACAAATGTGACAATTTAAGGAAAAATCCCAATAATTTATTTTTAAGACATTTGAAGTTCGCCCTGGCATGCTGGATATCAGCTTCTGGGCCAGATCTCAGCAGTTAATGTTGTGGCCATGCTGAAATGCAGGGAAAATAAGAAATTTTGTGAATAAGTTCATAATTATCGCAGGAATAATTTTACTGTTATTTTTGCAATTCATCCAATTATCTGATGATCTACAATTAATGTAAATAACCACCATAAAATAATTGAACCAGCAAACCTTTATGTATTTTATATCAACACTTCATAAAATTAGTAAAAGTTGTGTTTTTATATGTTTGTTCTGTATCAAATGTCCTGTGTTTTGGATTTATGTCATGGTCAGAATATAGTCAAATGTTTGTTGAAATTCATTTTAAGCTATATATGTTTATGGCTGTTTGTCTGTCATCCTGTTGTAGAATCTTTTCCCATCCCAATGTGTTACCCATGTTGGGGGCATGTCAGGCGCCTCCTGCTCCCCACCCTATTATCATCACACACTGGATGCCCTATGGCTCCCTTTACAATGTGCTCCATGAGGGTACAAGTAAGTATCCATGCACAAATCCTAAAGCTTGTTAGTTCTAAAGTTAGGTCTGTGCAATATGACCCAAGATCTCATAACCTATTCTATTTATTTCTTATAAAGACATTGGTCATATTATAGCATTTTTTTGAAAATTCAAGGAATAAGTACTTAAATAAAATGAGCACAAGAAACACAGTTTTTAGACTTGTAATAAAATAGAAAATGTTAATTTTTAAAATAAGATGAGGAGTAGAGAATTTTTTTAACAAGTCGCAAACAATAATATAAATTTATAAATAATAAAAAGGACTAAAATGTGAATATGATTTTATATTTAAAACAAAAGTATTTACTTGTATAGCTTTAGTTTCTTATCTAAGGTGTAGAATTGTCCAACTTCCTTTAACTTGTCAAAATACTCTCTCAATCATTACACAATGATCACGTGAAATGCTGGTTGTATATAATAGTGACTATTTGGTATACTGTCCTATATTCTATCAAAATTAAAAGCCAGTCTGTCAACAGGACAATAAACCCAAGCACAACATGAGATTTTCAATAAAGTGGATGCAATTTTTTTCACAATGGCCAAAGCCATGAACTTAAACATGAATGAAATGCTGTGTTGGTGCCAGACATAAACAATTGCCCACACACCTTTGTGAGCTGAAGCAATGTTGTAATGAAGACTGGTCCAAAATTCTTCGAAAGGCTAGAATGTGAGAGACAGATAAAGTATATAATGAAAATTATCATTTCTTTATTACTGCTAATAATGATTCTGTATGCTATTGCGTCATATGGTGGCTTTAACATTTTAGTTTATTTGGGGTTAAATAAATAATAACAGTGTGTACAGTTTCTAAAATTGGCACTTTTATAAAGACAATGTTGCTAAAGAACACTCTTTTAGAATACAGAAGGTTGAAACTGGTCATACATTCTGCAATTAAACTGAAAGCTAACCACTAAAAAATGCACATCTGCCGGTCTTTACCCCAAAATACACATCTCTGTATGAGGGCAAGTCAAACCACATCTGGCCATTTTGACTGTGAATACAATCGCATTTGGAAGAAAGAGATATATATCTGAATTTAGTAACACACATGTAACCAAGAACCATCCCACCCAATATAGTGTACAGTAGTCATAGGCTTGTGGTTAAGGAACCTTTGCCTATTGCTCCTCGGTTGCAGTAAACAAGATAGCCCTCTGCTCCCGGTACATATGTTGACTTCACTCAGTGTATGTATATGTGTGTGTGCCACTGCACAGATGGGTTAAATATGGGGGACAGATGCCTCTGTGTGTAAGCACAGTAGGCAAAATAGGTCACTTTACTTAATTCACTAATTTACACTTTACCCAGGAAAATCAGAAAACCAAAACTTGCCCAAATACCAACCACCAGAGATTTGTTGATCTCCGAGTGAGGTGCTTACTGTATCTCCAAATATACACTAATGGATCCAAATGAAACAAACAGGTATCCGCAGCCATGACAACCTACCAAATAACCAATGCAATTAGGCTTATACTTATACTGGTCCTCAACCATGATAAACTAACAAACCATAAAAAAACTGATATGTACTCCAAAACATGTCTTCAGGCTCTGGGGGCTGTTGGCTGTGACCACAGACAATTGGGGATTCACATGTCAAAACTACAGTATAATCTAATATTCTACTGGATCTCGGGTCACTGTGGCCTTCTTGATAATGAAAAGGCAAACCAGGCAGTGAAGAAGATTTGAGATTTAAGAATATTCCAATGTTGGGACCTAACTGTACAGTTTGTATTGGACAACAAAAATGTAATAAATTTATTGTTTTTTTGTGTTATTTTGTATTTAGATTTTGTAGTGGATCAAATGCAGGCTGTGAAGTTTGCACTGGATATTGCATGTGGAATGGCATTTCTTCACACACTGGAGCCCATGATTCCACGCCACTATCTCAATAGCAAGAGTGTCATGGTAAGTACTTTTATATCAACAAGAGACACACACAGGTGCATTGATAATCTATAGTTTAATAATAAAATAGGGCTGTTGTGATCTTCAAAGAACATCTTCAAAAAAATGCTTTTCCTCAACACGCGTGATGTCATTGAGTCTCCAGTCATTGGTCAGCGCCATTAACAAAAAAAAAAAAAGCAGCTGCAATGGAGCCGAAGACAAGTAGTAAAGAGCGTCAGAAATGTTTTTAAAGACCGAAAGCATCCAAAGTATTGAGTTACTTTAAATTGGCTGATGACAATGTTTTTTGTACACTTTGCAAATCTCTAATGGCATATATTGGCAGCACCAGCACAATGCACAAAAACCATAAAGGAAGGCACACAGAAAAGGCAAAGCCACCAGCCCCGCCAAAGGTTTTCTGTTTGTGTTTTTCTGATAATAGAGATGGTTGGTAAATGTTTCCATTAGATCTTGAACTTTCTCTGTGTCCTTAGTGCATGCTGGACACGATGAGACATATCCCTTACCTTTTTTGCTAAACAAAATCCATTGTGTGTAATATGCACAACAAATATAGTTTTAGTAAATTAGATTAATATATTTTATTAGTTAATAAGGTAATTTATTCATTCATTAATATTTTTTTCTCCTTTCTTTCTGTCTTGCTCTTAGTATAGCGTAAAGCCAATTAAATAATTTCCTGCAAAGCAAGGACTGCTCACAAAAATTTGAAGTGGCGTTTACTGAAAGTGTACTTAACATGATCTTAGGTATGCTGTGGATGGCAGTTCAAAAGTACTTTGCACCCTTTTTAATATGGAGAATTTAATTTTGATAAAGAATTTAAGGTGAATTTCTTTGCCAGTTATCTAACTGTTTGAATAAGCCTCCTTTTTTGTTTGTTTACTATGCTGGAAGGTAAAGTTTTACAGTTTGTTGTATAAATGAAATAAACTTCCATTAAATTAACAGGTTTTTTGGAAGAAAATCAGTCGTTTAGACTAGTCGACTAATCAATAAAATAATAGATAGTCAAATCCATCCATCCATAATCTTCCGCTTTATCCTCTACTAGGGTTGCGGTGGGGTTCCCCATGCCCATCCAGGGGAGAATGTTTCGGGCGCTGGGCAAATACACGCACAACAGGGTGCCAATCTATTGCTGGGCACACACACACACACACACACACAAACACACTCTATATGGGTTAATTTGGAGAATTCATTTGACCTTAATACATGTTTTTGGACTGTGGGAGGAAACCGGAGAACCTGGAGGAAACCCATGCGGACACGGGGAGAACATGGAAACTCCACCCAGATTGGGATTCAAACCAGGAATCACTAGTGCTGAGAGGCGAACGTGCTAACCACTAAGCCACCGTGCCACCCCGATAGTCAAATCAAAAAAAAAATTTGTTAGTAGCAGCCCTTAACTTAATAAAAAAAATTCAAATTTTAAAGTATCCAGACTGTTATGGGCTTTATACAATTTTTTTGATAATCTGCACATTCTGTTTTTTGACTGGTTTTTCTGAATACCTTGATGTATGTAACACTCTTAATATTTTCAGCAGTTTTTTTTTCACATCATTTTTTGTATTATTTGTTACTTTATTGCTTCCTCCATACCATGTGTTGTGTTGTAGTAATTCCTTCTCTCGATACATTAAACAGATCGATGAAGACATGACGGCAAGAATCAGCATGGCAGATGTCAAGTTCTCTTTTCAGTGTCCTGGCAGGATGTATTCACCAGCATGGATGGCTCCTGAAGGTATGACATGAAAGTGTCTTTAGTTTGAAATAATAATAATTTTGTTAATTTAGAATATTGAATAATTATAGTGTAAGGATCTTGTGGTCACCGTCACACCATGCCCCCCACCAGTATAGTCATTAATTTTGGCCATCTTTATGCAGGTGAGTGAGTATCCACCAAGTCAGTCGTCAGTAGTACTTAATGTTTAGATGTTAAAGGAAAAACTATTACCATTGGATCATCCATATGTTTAAAAGTGTTGGTTCTACTTTTATAACAGAAAATTAATTAAATTTAACTACTTCCAAATTTTAAGAGCACATCAGTATTTACAGTTATTGTTGATATTTACACAGTTAAAGTCCAGTGAGGGCGGCACGGTGGCTTAGTGGTTAGCACGTTCGCCTCTCAGCGCTACGGATTCCCGGTTCGAATCCCCATCTGGGTGGAGTTTCCATGTTCTCCCCGTGTCTGCGTGGGTTTCCTCCGGTTTCCTCCCACAGTCCAAAAACATGGATCAAGTCAAGTGAATTCTCAAAATTGCCCCATATAGAGTGTGTTTGTGTGAGTGAGTGTGTGCCCAGCGATGGATTGGCACCCTGTCCTGGGTCTATCTGCCCAGCGCCCGAAACGTTCTCCCCTGGATGGGCATGGGGAACCCCACCGCGACCCTAATAGAGGATAAAGTGGGAGATAATGAATGAGTCCAGTGAATAACCTGAAATGGTACATTGGAACAAATAGTCTAATAAATAAGAACTTCAAATATTTGATACCCTCTGGTCTACACCTACTTGATCAGGGGTTTATATTACAGCAAGACAATGATTTAAGACATACACTACCATTCAAACGTTTGGGGTCACCCAGACAATTTAGTATTTTCCATGAAATCTCATACTTTTATTTATCAAATGAGTTGCAAAATGAATAGAAATATAGTCCAGACATTGACACGGTTAGATATAATTTTTTTTATTTGAAATAATCATTCGACTTCAAACTTTGCTTTCTTCAAAGAATGCTCCCTTTGAGCAGTTGCAGCATTGCAGACCTTTGGCATTCTAGCTGTTAATTTGCTGAGGTAATCTGGAGAAATTTCACCCCATGCTTTCAGAAGCCACTCCCACATGTTTGATTGGCTTGCGTACCATACTGTCAAGCTGCTCTCACAACAGCTCAGTGGGGTTGAGATCTGGTAACTGCACTGGACACTCCATTACAGATAAAATACCAGCTGCCTGCTTCTTGTATAATTTGGTGGTGTGCTTTGGGTCATTGTCCTATTACAGCATGAAATTGGCTCCAATCAAACATCCCGGAGCCGTAGACATTGACGTAGACGTTGACAATGTTGTTTTGCGAGTACTATTTAATTAAGCTGCCAGTTGAGGACCTGTGAGGTGTTGATTTCTCAAACTAGAGACTCTTATGTACTTGTCTTGTGCAGCAGGGGCTCCCACTTCTCTTTCTACTCTGGTTAGAGCCTGTTTGTGCTCTCCTCTGAAGGGAGTAGTACACACCGTTGTGGGAAATCTTCAGTTTCTTAGCAATTTCTAACATGGAATAGACTTCATTTCTCAGAACAAGAATAGACTGTCGAATTTCCCATGAAAGTTCTCTTTTTCTGGCCATTTTGTGAGTTAATCGAACCAACAAATGCAATGCTCCAGATTCTTAACTAGCTCAAAGTAAGGTCAGTTTTATAGCTTCTCTAATCAGCAAAAGGGTTTTCAAGGGTTTTCGAGACATCCAATAGCCTTCTTACACAGTTAGTAAACACAATGTACCATTAAAACACTGGAGTAATGGCTGTTGGAAATGGGCCTCTATACACCTATGTAGATATTGCATTAAAAAACAGATGTTTGCAGCTGGAATAGTCGATTACCACATTAACAATATATAGTAGGGGTGAGCTGCAATATTCGCTGATATTCGTTCATAGTCAACTATGAACCTCATAGAAGAATGTACCATTTTGACCACATGGGGGCGCCCATGGCTGCTGCTAAGCATTAGTTTTTACATGAAATGTCTTTGTTTTCGTTATATATATAGCCTTTTGTCAAATAAAATCATCCTAATTTCTGTTAATATATTTTTTAAATGATGTGTGCGCTTTAACAATAGGCTACACATTAATAAAGCTCCCCCTGCAGTTAGTTGCACATTCCAAATGAGCAGAGCTGAACACCACGCTTTTAAAAACCACGCTTATAGCGCCATCTTGTGGTGAAATTTTAACTGATTCGACTATCAGTCGACTATAGGGAAAATCTGACGAATCAGATTCAACTATGAAAATCCTTAGTTGAAGACACCCCTAATATATAGAGTGTATTTCTGATTAATTTAATGTTAGCTTAATTGAAAACATTTCTTAGTGACCCCAAACTTTTAAATGGTACTGTACCTCTTTATTATGCCAGAAACATAAAAAAGACAAGAACAAGGTAGTAGGCTTTAAATTTCTGTGATAAAAAATCACTGCATTTCTAAAATGATTATTTTGTTTTACTTTTACTGCTGTTCTTATTTTAAGTCGATCACACTTTTATTAACATTCTTTTCCTTTTTCTGTGTTCTTTTTGTAGCGTTGCAGAAGAAACCAGAAGAGATAAATCGACGTTCTGCAGACATGTGGAGTTTTGCTGTGTTACTCTGGGAGCTAGTAACCAGAGAGGTACCATTTGCTGACCTCTCAAATATGGAGATTGGCATGAAGGTAAGTTACTGCATTTATTAATTAGATTAGATATTTGAGATAGTTATAAGGGTTTTTTTTAGCAGTAAACTGTCAGCAACACACACACACAGTTGAATTTTATTCAGTTTAAAGTTTAGGAAATAAACATCTTTGGCCACAATCATAATGCCAAATCATAATGGCATTATGATTGATACTGTTGATTGTTATGTATCATTAGCATTATGATTGCTTGTTAGTTCAAGCCCTCATCCTTTCCTAGCTTAATTACTGTAATGCACTGCTTGCCGATCTCCTAGCTTGCACAACCAGGACTTTACAAGTGATTTATTTCCTTAATGACTGACTCGTGGTGTTTTTCAATTTCTAAGTCGGTTTGGATAAATGTGTCTGCTTAATGACTAAATATAAATGTAATATAAATGTAATGGCAAGTGTAAGGTCACTCATACAGACTGATCTTCTATTTTACATGTATATTTAAACATTTAGCAGATGCTTTTATCCAAAGCCACTTACAAGTATCCCAACCTGATGGTTGGAGTCAGTGCACAGTATTGACCACAACATCCCTGAAGCAATTAGGGTTAAGGGTTAAAAAAGTATTCTGATTTAATGAAGTATTCCGAGGGCTCAAGCACCCACATTGGTAACTTCATTGGACCTGGGATTTTAACAACCTTCAGATTGATAGACCAGCACTCTAGCTCAACACTCTAGCTACCACACCCACTTTTTAATCCCTATTTTTGAATGTATTTATTTATTTATTTTTACAATATCCTGATTGGTGTTTTTCTCAAGCATTCACTTTAACCAAATTCATAGGTTGTCATGGGTGTTTATATGTATATCATAGGTCACTTTACACAAATGATCCTAATTCAAATCATATTGCGTCTTGAGAAATGTAACTTGGTCTATAAGTTTCACAGATGCCACTTTGCTTAGATTCATATCCTATGTCTTAGAATTTCTGCTGCTAGATCATTTTTATCTCTTTTGCATTTACACAAATTAATTCCACATATTTTTCATACAACTTTCTTGAGGTTCTCTTATGTGATTTGTCTTCTAGGTGGCTTTAGAGGGTTTGCGTCCCACTATTCCACCCGGCATCTCTCCACACATCTGCAAACTGATGAGAATCTGTATGAATGAGGATCCTGCCAAACGGCCCAAATTCGACATGATCGTCCCTATTCTGGAGAAGATGCAGGACAAATGATGGAGCAGATCTGCATTTGTAATTCCCGTACCACACCTGCCTGCTCATTTACAACCACCTCACTGTTCTCCGCTCTAAACTCACCAGTATTGCCTTAAATGTACCCTCCACCAAAGTGCTCTGTGCCACTGCAAACATTCAGCAGTAAATACATCTTTGTATTTTACTGTTGTCCTCTCCACCTCTCTCCCACTGTACTTAATAATTTGCAATCGGTGGAGGTTGGTGTATATCTTCTCTTTGTAAGGAGTTTAAGAAGCTTGCCCTGGTTATTATTATGCCTTTTTTTTGCCACAGATCAAGGTGTGGAGGTAATAATGAGCTTGTGACATGGTGAATGTACTAAAAGAGTCCAAAATGTACCATCTAACCACTAGTCCCTCCATTTCAACAGTATCTATTATTGTACTTCCTTGGGCCCATATTTTGCAGGTATGATTGTTTGTTAGTTTTCTTTATGATGTGCAGTTCTCAAGCCATGCTGTGATGCATGTTTCCTGATCCCAAGCAGTTATGGGACTGTACTAATTGGCTGCAAAATATTTATGAACGCAATGAGGACAATAATGGTGTTAAAATATCAGCTTTGTTTCCCAATGTAGTTATTTACCTATTCCTTTTATGGTATGTAAAAAGAACAGTGACTAGGAATTGCAAAATTGCTTATCTAAAGCTAGTCCTGTGTCTTCTCACACAAACAGTAAAACGGCATTTATTACTGGAAAACAATGAACACTTTATACAAGGATTTCATGTCATTTGCTTTAAAAAGGGAGGAAAGAGACCTTTTTCCTGCTGCAAATCTCTGCTAAACCAATCTACACTCTCTCATTGTTGTTTAACTAATGAGCACCTATTATGTAATCTATGTTGCCCATGCTTTGTGCTGTCTTAAACTATTTTATACTTTATACAAATATATTGTATGTTTTAAACATGGGAAGATGCACCCACCAACTCATGAATACTTTGTTGTAGCTTTCTCTTGACACTAATGCCACGCATTATCTTTTCAGCATTTATTGTCCAATGCCGGATTGTCACTGTACACTCCTGGACAAAACTCACACAAAATAATAAGCCTTTAATGGTTCTACCAATAAATCACTGGTCAAAAATTTGGCAAGAATAAAATAAGTGTAATGAGTGTTGTATTCTTAAACTTTCATTTTAAAAAAATATTTCAGGGGTAAATCTGCAGATTGAGCAGAATTGTAGGTTATGTCTGATTCAATTACAAGCCAACTGTTAAACAATTGAACTATTTTCCGTGTCCAATCAAACTGATGTAATGAGTGAATTTTGGCACAAATTTCATAAGCGTATTTTCTTAGTTCATGCAAATTTTTTTACCAATCATTTGTTGTTAGGACCACCGAAAGCTACGCTAAAGCAACAAAGACAACATTAAAGACCATAGGTTTTGGAATGCATATACTAGAAAACAATGTTAGGGGTTTTCTACTCTTCAAAGTGAATGGCAATTGAGGAGAAGGCAATTTTTTTTATCTTTTAAGTTAAGCTCACTTGTGTTACACTTGGTTTTGAAAAAAAAAATGCACGTGGCCTTTTGTTTATTTTGGAGATTATTTTTGTTCATGTTGTTTACTGGGTTATAGACGACGAGAACAAATAAAGTGTTTTGGCCTTGCTTAGTGTTATGTCTGTTTAAATGGCAAGATATTTTTCAAGTACCTGATACATTTTAAAATGCTTAAGTGTGAACAGTTACAGTTTTGTGTTAACTCATTAAAACATTGGTTACACTGCACTTAGAACTGAATAATTGGGCCAATAATTATTGTTTCCAGCCATCATGTGTTATGGTCACCCACATTTAATATTTAAAACTAGCATTGTACATTTTTGTTAGGGGAGCTTAATGTAAATTTAAAGCAGAGATGAGTTAAAGATTTTAGAACACCTACTGTACATGGTCTCATGCTAGTTTTTTTTTTCTTCATGTAGACTGGGTATCATCTACCCAAAATACATCCATCCATTCATTATCTTCCACTTTATCATATATATATTAGGGTCGCACACAGTCACACACACGTACATACTCTATGTGGGGCAATTTGGAGAACTCATTTGACTTGATCCGTTTTTGGACTATGGGGGGAAACCGTAGAACCCGGAGGAAACCCACGGGGAGAACTTGGAAACTCTACCCAGATGGGGATTCGAACCGGGAATCCCTAGCACTGAGAGGTGAACATGTTAACCACTATGCCACAGTGTCGCCCTCAAAATAAAAAATCTTTATAATTGTAAATTCTAATACATTTACACATTTTTAATGATAAGCATATTCATATTTAAAATAATGTAAAGTAATGGTAGTATTCCTGCAATGAGTGTGAATTAGTAATAGGAATTTATAATCTAAGGTGAGTACCTAAACCTGATGTATTTTGGCATACTGTTGTAAATCATGCCTGTGTACATAATTATATTTCATATTAGTATTTTGTAATAATGTTGCAGAAAAGAAGATTTACTGGCAATCAAACTTGTGTAATGAATATTAGGATTTTTGTAGTAGATTTAATATATTGAAAAAGACTAACAGTCACTGCTTAAGTGTTGAGAAATATGTTACGGATCTGTTAATAAATTAGTTGACCGTAAATATTAGGATTTGTGTACATTACAATCTGGTGGTTTAGTGGTTAGCATGTTTGCCTCTCAGCACTGGGGATCCAGTTTCGAATCCCAATCTGGGTAGAGTTTCCATGTTCTCACCTTGTTCGTGTGGGTTCAAGGTAAATTTAATGCGCTAAATTGCCCCATATATATATAGTGGGTGAGTGTGTCCAGTGATAGACTGGCACCCTGTCCTGGATGTATCTGCCCAGCGCTCGAAAGGTTCTCTCCTGGATGGACGCCTGCGTAGAGGATTAAACGGAAGATAATTAATTAATTAATAAACATTTCCATCGATTCATTTCCAAGTAACAAGCTATATTAAGTAATTACTTTGAAAGAAATGTCAGACTTAACCTAAAGTAAAAAAAAAATAAAATAAAATTGTGATTTGAAGAAAATGTCCGAGCAACATCTTCAGGCTCTTCTTTAAAAACAGGACAAATTTTATATTATGTAATATATATATGGCGGCTTAGTCTTTAGCACGTTCGCCTCTCAGCGCTAGGGATTCCCGGTTCGAATCCCCATCTGGATGGAGTTTTCATGTTCTCCCCGTTTCCGCGTGGGTTTCCTCCGGGTTCTCCGGTTTCCTCCCACAGTCCAAAAACGTGGATCAAGTCAATTGAGTTCTCCAAATTGCCCCATATAGAGTGTGTTTGAGTGTGTGAGTGTGTGCCCAGCGATAGGTTGGCGCCCTGTCCTGGGTCTATCTGCCCAGCGCCCGAGACGTTCTCCCCTGGATGGGCATGGAGAACCCCACCGCGACCCTAATAGAGGATAAAGCGGGAGATAATGAATGAATGAATGTTTAAAATATATACGTCAGCATGAACCATTTCGAGGTCTCGTGATCATGCATGTTGTCACGTGCCAATAACAGGAAGCCATTATAGCGAGGACGCGCGTCCGTGTTCTTCTAATACGTATTATTTCTTTATGGCAAAGAAAAGTCAGTTGTGTGTCGCAAGTGCATTCATGGCTATAATCTTCGTCCTCATGCTGGTGATGCATTGCACCATGAATTCTCACGTGAGTGGTTTTTTATTCAAACGTCTCTGAGTTCGTCGAATCGTTTGTTCTGTCAACTTGAGCTGCTCCGTCGAGTTAGGCTACCGGTAGCGTTAATCGATAGGGGATACTGTCGAGTTATCCTAACTAATAATAATCGTGTTCATTCACTCATTCATTATCTCCCGCTTTATCCTCTATTAGGGTCGCGGTGGGGTTCCCCATGTCCATCCAGGGGAGAACGTCTCGGGCGCTGGGCAGATAGACCCAGGACAGGGCGCCAATCCATCGCTGGGCACACACTCACTCACACAAACACATTCTATATGGGGCAATTTAGAGAACTCAATTAACTTGATCCATGTTTTTGGACTGTGGGAGGAAACCGGAGAACCCGGAGGAAACCCACGCGGACACGGGGAGAACATGGAAACTCCACCCAGATGGGGATTCGAACCGGGAATCCCTAGTGCTGAGAGGCGAACGTGCTAACCACTAAGTCACCGTGCCGCCCAATAATCATGTTATTATTATTATTTTTACAACACTTATTAAATTATGCTACCCTTATTTAATTAAGGTAGCTCAACCCGACAGACTGTTATACACTTATTTTATCTTGCTACATACTTTCACATAAATATAAATTACCCCCCTCATATAAAAATGAAGGGGGTGCAATTTGAATTCAAAACATTTGAAGAGGTGATGAGAATATTTAGATTTTGTCGAGACAAGGACATTGTGTTATTATGAAAACGAGATGAATTAAATTTACATAAATCTGATGTGTAGGGGCGGCACGGTGGCTTAGTGGTTAGCACGTTCACCTCTCAGCGCTAGGGATTCCCGTTTCGAATCCCCATCTGGGTGGAGTTTCCATGTTCTTCCCCGTGTCCGCGTGGGTTTCCTCCAGGTTCTCCGGTTTCCTCCCACAGTACAAAAACATGGATCAAGTCAATTGAGTTCTCCAAATTGCCCCATATAGAGTGTGTATGTGAGCGTGTCTATATTGTGAGTGAGTGAGTGAGTGTGTGCCCTGCGATAGATTGGCACCCTGTCCTGGGTGTATCTGCCCGGCGCCCGAAATCCTCTCCCCTGGATGGGCATGGGGAACCACCCGCGACCCTAATATAGGATAAAGCGGAAGATAATGGATGGATGACGTGTAGTATACTTTACGTTTTGTCATTTGTCACATTACATCATTTCATGTTTCATTATGAAATAAAACAACCAAAAATAAATGTAAATTCTGAATGTTGACAGCATCTGATTTGGAACTTACTAATGTGCGCTGTAAGAACATAGAAAGCATGTTTTTATACTCTATAACTAAACTATATTAAAATATTAATTTTGAGAGGAACAGAACTGCAATATATAAAAACAAATGAAGTTGACACATTTTTGGCATAAATATACTGTTGAACTTTCTTTTTCATAACGGGCACATTCAAAATGTACCCACCTGTTGCACAAATCACACTGCACCTAATAAAGAAAAAAGGCATTACATAAGGCTGCACAATGGGTTATTAGGCAATTATGAGTACAAAATGTTTAGTCATACTTTACCATTTCATTCATGCTCTTATCCCCATCATTTTCAAGAAGAGAACACACTACACAAAAATCATCTGCATTCCCTAAAACAATTATTGTAACATATTTAATAATTTTTCTTCGAAGGGGAGGGGCACATGCTGCAATTACCCAACTGCTGTGATCACTTTCTCTGCTACATGTCTTGCTTTAGCATATAAGGTTTCTAATCCATCATTAGTAGAATAGGTTTGTTAATTATCTCCAATTAAAGTCCATTATCATCGACTCTGCTTTACTCTAAGCCACTCTTCTTTTAAAGTGTAAAATATAAACTACAGACAAGAAGTCAAAGCCACCGTGTGTTATTAGATGATCATATCTATTCTAAACAATGTTTTTTTTTTCCTTTAAGGTACAGAAACATCAGAAAATGTCATGTAGCTTTTTTTTTTTACTTCCATTGACCACTTTAGGAATTTGTCTGTGACGAAGTTATATATTAATATAAAACAAATATAAAAATATATTAAAAAATGCATGCTCAGTGTATTACACCCAATATGTTATATCAGTTGGTTCAGTCATGAATATTTAGCTAAATAAATAAGTAGCTTGCATAACATTTTCTGTTGTCATTTTTCTGCAGTTTACAGTATCCGGACGGAAACGCGACTTTGATATATTTGGGAAGTCTCTTTACAAGCTTGATGTCTCCTGGCCCAAATATTCTGAGCACTTTACTGGACAGGTTTTTGGAGTCGCTGTTAACCATGTTTCAGGTTTTGTCTATGTGGCACAGGTGAGCTATAATTCTACACTAACATCTAAAACACAACTGACCATTATTCAATCATTCATTTATTCATTATCTTCCGCTTGATCCTTTATTAGGGTCATGGGGGGTTTCCCATGCCCATCCAGGGGAAAAAAATTCAAGTGCTGGGCAGATACACCCAGGATGCCAATCCATTGCTGAGCACACTTACTCACACAAACACACACACGCAATTTAAAGAATTACGTTTGCCTTGAATCCATGTTTTTGGACTGTGGGAGGAAACCGGAGTAAACCCACACCGATAAGGGGAGAACATGGAATCTCTCTAATTGTGTTGCCAATTTCCTGGAGGTGTCGTCAGCCCCTAATCCATGGCTCTGCCGAAGCACTGTGGCTATGACAATTACTGGATGGAACCTGGATTTTTCTTGGACTGGCAGTCCTCAATGGACTTCTATAGTTCTCCAATTGTTAAATACAAACACCTGATCACCACACATTCTTATAATAACTTAAAATTAAATTTTGTTTTATCCTGTGAATGCCAAATAAGTATGATCTTCCAAACTTTGACATTTTTTTACAGAGAGGTGAGAATGTGCCCAAAGTCTTGGTATTCAGCACATCAGGAGATTTCTTGCAAGCTTGGAACACCAGCACTCTGGAGATGCCGCATGGCATTTTTCTGAGCAGTGCCTCGACTGACCCATCGCTTTGGGTAACTGATGTAGGGAATGGTAAATTCCTATGCAGTTTTTTTTTATATATGGGACATGAACTTGCATTCTGTGAAATATAGCCCATAAATGTACATTTTTATATATTCTTAAACATCACTGGATGTATAACTTGTAAGTAATTAAAAATGTCAAAAATAATTTCCATTAATATTCTCTATAGTTATTAATATTCTCTTGGTTCAGTCATCCAGTATGGAGTGACTGATATTAATAAGGTATTACTAATACTGCCATATACCTTTGCCTTCTTGATGACACTGTGAGTCTCTTTAAGGGAAATGCAAGAAACCCTTGTTATGTTTAAAATATGATTCGAGTTAAATGTTTGTGTATTCGCAGGACCATATGGTCACACGATAAAGCAGTACTCTCCATCAGGAAAGCTGCTACAGGTGCTGGGGTTAGCAGGGAAGGCTGGTAGTGGTCTGAACCCTCTACAGTTTGACCAGCCTGCCGAGATTTTTATCCATGATTCAACTGGAGAGATCTATATTGTGGATGGTGACGGTGGGCTGAATAACCGTTTAATCAAATTGTCTAAAGGTGAGTTTCTGTTATCTTATTTAGTATTGTCTTTAAATAATTGTTACCTGAATGTGAATGCCAAGAAGTATTTAATTTGAGATTAGTAACAAAAAGCAACAAATACTACTAAATAACTACTAAACAGTAATAAAAGCAATAAAATTAGAACATCTACAACTATATTAGATCTTCACATGTGTATAAAAGTTATTTTATTGGCATTTGCTTGTTTCTATTTAATTGGCCAAATACACCACATAATAAATTACATGCAAATAATTTTTTTTCTCAGATTTTTCTAAATGGTCTATGCAAATGACAATAAGTTATTATACTGACTCATTTGCATAGACCATTTAGAAAAATCAGAGAGAAAAAAATAATTTGCATGTAATTTATTATGTATCAATCAATTAAAAATTTTAAATACTCAAATCTAAATTATTAAGTCTAAATTATTATGTGCAGTTTTAAAATGTTATATAATAACATATACATGTCATAAAGAACTGAAATGATCATTTGTTGACTATACAACAGCATTAAGAGGTCACATTCACTGACATCAAAAGCTATTTCAATAAAAAAAGTTACAGACAGGCCAAGTTGCATACATCACATTATATTCAGAAGTACCATAATTTTTGTCCAGGTCTGTTTCATGAATTTATTTTTTTTTAGATAATTCTGTTGAAGCATGGTTGAAAATCACGGTCTGATTTTCATTGGATAATTTTTATAGCCCTTTTTTACATTATTACTTTTGTCAGATTCAAGTTATTTCTGTGAACATTAAGGGTTTTTTTTTTAATTAACCTAGGGGTACCAACAATTTTGTCGAAGTGTGTTCATGTTAGCATTGGACCCCTTCTTTGATATCACCATCACAATTCTTGGATCCATTGAACTTAGTTTTTAAAAAACATTGAACTTAGAATGCAAATTTTTGGAGCGTTTCTAAAGGAATTTCTTTGCAGGTTGTCAGAATAGCCTTCCAAAGGTTCTTTTTTTTATGTAAACTGTCTCCCATGCTTTATATTAATTGTTTGAGGTTACTCCTAAAGTTTGAGGTCAGGGGAAGATGGTGGCCACACCATGAGTTTTTTATTTTTTATTTTTTTTATATATATATTTTTCATTAAAAAAAAATTATACCCATAGCAGCCAATAACTTGGCGGTATTCTTTGTAGCATGAGATGGTGCATTGACATGCATAAAGTAAATTTCTCTAAAGATAACCGTGGTAGAAAGTGGTCAATCAGACTTTGCTACCAGCTCTCACCCCATGATTCCAGCCCAAAACATGACACTGCCACCTCTTTTGCTGATGTCGCAGCCTTGTTGTGATATGGTGGCCATCCACTACTCTATCCATGTGGCGCGTCCATAATTGCAAGATACTCTTTAACTCATGATAGACTGTTTTGTGAGCACTGGTTAGGGGTGGCCGAATAGTAGATTTATGCTTCGTGGGACTCTAGAAGCACCAGCAGCTTCAAATGCCTGTTTGTTGTTTTGTAATGGCATTTTTGCAGCTGCCCCTTTAATCTAATCTAAACTTTGGCAGAAACAGTCCTCATTATGACTTTATCTGCATGAACCCATCTATGCTCTGAAGCAGCCACAAATTTCTTCATAGTACAAATGTCACACTTAAGTTTTTAGGAAATATCTAATGTTTTCACACCTTTTTCTTTTCCATGTTGCTTGAAACCTGTAGCATACTTAATGCTGTGGAAGATCCTTCTTAAGTAGTTTTCCTTTAATTGGGCTCACATAGCAAACTAATTATCACAGGTGTCTGAGATTGATTTCAGTGATCCCAAGAGCCCTAAGACACAATACCATCCATGAGTTTAATTGGGAAACAAAAAAATAAATCGTAATGACACTTAAATACTATTTGCATAATAATTTGGAATGCTGTGTAAGTATCAATAAAGGTTTAACATGAATGTGAACCTATAATTTTGGAAGTCTCGTCTTTGGAAAATTTGGACACAAATACCAATGAACTGAATCATCCTCCAAAGGTAGCATATTTAGATGACATTTTTCAACAAATTTTTTTGAACCCTTATATTTTAGATTTTATATTTGAATTTAACTTATTAAATTAAAATGTTAAATGTGCCGTTGTATTTGTGCTTTGAATTTTGTGTAATTCGGTAAATGTACATTAATCATGAATTCAATTGCAGTTTTTTTGTTTTTTTTCTCTGCAGTGAAAGTAGTTTTACATGACAGAAATGCCCTTGGGCAAGGCATCTAACCTTAGTTGGCCACTGCTCAAGGCACACGTTTTCACTTTACTAGTGTGTGTGTGTGTATGTGTGTGTGTTTCACTCACAGATGAGTTAAATGTGGAGCACAAATTCTAATTTGTGTAAGCATGAATAGATCACTTTACACAGAAAACCTTCTTATGTTTTTGCCTAAACTTTAGCTTGGAACGATATTAGGCAAAAAGAATTGTGTTTAGATTTGATTACAAGTGGATGTTCTGTGCAGACCTACAGGTGGTGTGGATGCATGGGGAGAAAGGGGAAGGACTTGCACAGTTCTACATCCCTCACAGTGTAGCAGTAGATAACTCTCAGAGGGTATGTACCAAAAACTGTTTTGGCTGTCTTTTATTGTAATGTTCTATATGAAGTGGATTTCTTGTGGTGTGAACAAAGTGTTGCACAAATGAAATAGGTTGTGTTTTTCAACAGGTGTGGGTTGCAGATAGAGGAAATAAGCGGATTCAGGTGTTTAACTCTGTGACGGGGGACTGGCTTGGCTCATGGGGAAGCTGCTTTATTGAAGATGCCCCCTACTCTGTGAGGTATTAGAAGAACTAAGCATAAAAACACCTTGCATATGCTGTAGTACAGAGGTGGACACACACAAGATTTATTTATTTTTAACATTCATTCATTCATTATCTTCCGCTTAATCCTCTACTAGGGTCGTGGGGGGTGGTTTCCCATGCCCATCCAGGGGAGAACGTTTTGGGTGCTGGGACAGGGCTCCAATATTTTGCTGGGCATAGTCACACACACAAACACACACTATATGGGGCAATTTAGAGCATGCAATTTACCTTGAATCCATGTTTTTGGACTATGAGAGGAAACCGGAGAACCCGGAGAAAAACCCATGTGGACAGGAGGAGAACATGGAAACTCCACCCAGATTGGATACAAACCAGGAATCCTCAGCACTGAGAGGCGAATGTGCTAACCACTAAGCCACCGTGCAATTTTGATTTAAAATAATTAACCGAGCTAATCATGTTGATCAGTCTTTTTTCTTGCAGTTCTGTATTAAAGTAATTTAACATGCTGGCCAGATTGATTAAAAATAAGTCTAGCAGCCACTGATCGTCATTTCTTAGGTTGAATTCTGCATGTTTAGCTACACTGAAAAACTCCTTTATCTCCAGATAAAATTGTTGCAGGAGTTTCCCTTGACTAAGTCATCTGACATAAGTGTGTAGCAACAACTCAGTGGTTGCAGTAAGCATTTTTTCAGAAGCACACCAAATGCTTAGGTGTGTCTTAGGAGCGATGTAGCACGAATGGGTCATTACCTCTTACACGGCGAGCATTTTGCAATATACCCATGTTACCTTTGCTAACGACCGGTAGATTGGGATCCACTACCACTGCTGTTTCAAAATCAAACTTGGCTTGAATCTGGTCAAAGATATATCACTTTGCTTAATGTTCATGTAAATACTGGTTTAAGCCAGTAGAGGTGATAATGAGTTGTTGGTGTGTTTTCAGTTTCAGTCCATTTATTTGTTAGCCTGACACTGACAAAGTTCCCTTTACATGGGGTCACAGTTTAACAAATAGACCGTGTAGGACAGGATTGTCCAAACTTTTTGCAAAGAGTACGAAATTGGATGAAGTGAAGATGCCAGGGGGCCGATAGTTCAGACTTTGGACATGCCTGGTGTAGGAGGATAAAGAAATCAAACAAAATCCCTATAACAAGATGAGAATGAATCTCAACTGGAGAAGGGATTTCACACTCACAGGAACAGGCTTTAAAACATTTACATTACATTTAGTTATTTAGCAGATGCTTTTATCCAAAGCGACTTACAAATGAGAACATTACAAGTCAGAAGTTATGCAGAAAACCAACTATACTATACTATGCTGCGCCCCCTTCCCTTTTTTTTACAACAGGTATTTGCTAGAGATGCGTCTTCAGCAGTTTCTTATTTTATTCTTAGTTTACTTAAAATACATAAGTAAAATATATTTTTGACAATTGCCCCACTCCTGTAGCATCGCAATCACTTACCCCGCAAGATGTAATGTTTCAGCTTATAATAGCTACACATGGTCATCACCGGAGCCACCAGAAGGTGCATTAATTACCTCAAATTATCGTCCATCGACATTGCCTACCCCAACTAATAGTTTCTATACCATTATTGAAAATTTATCAAAATTTTAAAAAATTATATTTTTAAAAATATTTTGCTCTATCTCCCTTCACAGGCTCACTCCTGACCAAAAGTATCTGGTGGTTGCACAGTTGAACATTAACCGTGTCTCTCTATTGGAGGCTCCACCAATTGGGATTATTGGCCAATGTAAAGTGGTAAGTTCTATCCAGCTGGCCGAAGACATTAAACCTCACCTGGTGGACCTGGATCTAAAAACCGGAGAGCTATATGTGGCAGAAATCGGTGCAGAACAAGCACAGAAGTTCACACCTATCACTTTTGGAAACAATGTGCTATGAAGACACTGTGTTTTACATTTGTGAGCAGTTTTAAAGGGGTATAAATAGGAATTTCTTTTCTTTAGTGAGATAAATGTCTAATGCATTAACATTTGTTTTATCTCATTTCATTATCTCCCACATAATCCTATACTGTGGCAAGGGTCACAGGGGGGCTCCCCAGGCCTATTCAGGGGAGAACATTTCAGGCATTGGGCAGGACAGGGTGCCAATCTATCACTGGGCACACTCACACTGTATAGGGGTAATTTAGAGCAGCCAATTTACCTTGAATCCATCTTTTTGGATTGTGGGATAAAACTGGAAAACCTCTAAAAGCCCACATGGACATGGAGAACATGAAAATTCCACCCATATCGGGCTTTGAACCTTAATCACCAGAACGTGCTTAACACTAAGCCACCGTGCCACCCCATAAAACTTTGTGTTTAATTAAACTCCGTTATGATATTTGTAGAAATAGATGTCAAACTTTTAGAGCACTTTATATTAAAGTCATTGAGACGGGTATAAAAAAAATATAAGGATGGAAGAAGGCACAAACTCCAGGCTGATTTAAATCACTTGTAAATGGTCTTGTTTCTATTTGTTTATTTGTGCTTTTACATGTGAAAAAGTAAAAAAAAAAAAAAAAAAAAAAGTCTTGTTTGGTTATGTTACTGTTCTGTAGCGCTTGAACTTTGGATTATTACGAATGAATGTTTATATAAAATTTGTTATTATTGTTGTTTACAAAAAAATATGCTTCATTATGCTTTTTATTTGTTTTTTAAAACAAATGCATTAACATTCTGAATTACAGCAATCTGGATGATGTCAATACATCGTAAACGAATTATTAATAGTTTGCGAATATGATTATCATGAACAAGAATTTGCACATTTTATAATGAAACCAAACAAGAGATTTTTTTACTGATAAAATAACTTAAAGACCAAATGTGATGTCATCTGTGAACATTTAACTCCTCAGTATCTTGTTAATAAACTGTTTCTTTTAGATATTACTCATGGACATTGGTGAAACTGATGTGTGTGTGTGTGTGTGTCTACTATTATTATGATGTTAATAACAAATGGTCTATTTTTACTCTCTATTTGTTTTATATAAAAAAAATGTAAAGATGTCACTTAAGTTATGTGTTTATTATTTTTCTTCATTATGTCGAGATGGTGGATACACTGGTTTAATGCATCCAGAGTTTTCCGCTATGCTGGATTTTCTTGAAGTTGTTTCATTTGGCTGTTCTTTAGTCCTTAGTCCTTATAATTATGTGAACGATGCAGCCATGAGTAATAAATTATTTCTAGTTCAAGTAATTTATTGACATAGTGCTTTTTACAACAGTACATTGTCACAAAGCAGCAAAGGGCAAGCAGAAGCGACAGTGGCAAGAAAAAAATCCCCTGTTATATTAAGGAAGAAATATTTCTCTATTGTTGATTACTCTCCGTTTTGAACTCCTCCTCTTTTGGAGGAGTTTTAAACAACAAACTGTTGCAAAGTGTCATCATGATGGCCAAATCCCAAATAAGCAAGCCAGAGATGACAGTGGCTAGAGAGAACTCACTGCGACAACTCATCAGGTGGGAAACCATCCTCCTCTGCTCAACAACGGCCCTAAACACAAGATTCTTTAAACTTCTGATACAGTCATGTGTGAAGTATCTTAAAGAACTACGGTATTAATTATCTGAATTACATCTCTAATACTCAGCAAAACATTTTTTTAATGAAGTGAAGACAAAGTGATGAGTCTTTAACATTTATTAGTTCAATTATTACATGTTTTAGTCTCTCTTAAATGTATCTTATGTATGGCTGGAGACTGAGCTCTTAAATTAGCGCCTACTCTTTCTGGCAGTGCTAGTGAAGGCTTCATTTCTGCCTCTCCTGCTTCCTGTGCTGGGTCCAGGTTTCTCATCACTCTCAAAGGCAGCACTGGTACCTTGTTGTTTACTGGCTTGCTGTTCATAGATTTTTTTTTTTCCTAGCTGGTGGATTTAATCTCTCCCCCGTTTCCTGCTGCATACACTGGGGTCCATTTTCCTTTTCACTGTCTCTCATCTCTTGGGTTCCAGCAAATTGTTCCTGGTTGAATTCAGAACGATAATTGCATATTCTCATCCTCTTTTTGGTAGTGCTGCTGGAGGCTTTATCTCTTCCTCTCAGGTTGTTGCACTCGAGTCAGGTTCCAGGCTACTGCTGGAGCTTGTACTCTCCAGCCTCTTCCTTTTAGGAACAATGCTGCTGGAGGTTTCATCTCTGGCCTTCATTTTTCTTCTCTTAGATCTGCATCTGATTAATCCTAACTCCACTTCATAGGAGTAGCTGTCTATCTCCTGCTGTGACACACCTTTTACCTCAACTTCAGATGTAGAGCTGTCTTCAGTTAAGAGATTGTCTTCCTCCTGAGAAGCTCCACTCACCTCATCATTAGATAAAGAACTGTCCTCTACCTGAGAAACAGTTAAGAAATTTTCTTTTCCTTGAGATGCTCCACCCATGTCTTCATTAGATAAAGAACTGTCCTCTCCTTGATAAACAGTGAATAAGTTTTCCTGCTCCTGAGCAACTTCATCCATGTCATCATCAGATGAAGAGCTACTCTCCTGCTGTTGGCTCTCTTGTGCTGAGCGAGTAAGAAAGACTGGGTACCAGTCAGGAACTGCACAATCACCTGATGACTGAAATGTCACTGCCAAACCATCAACACTTCCATTGAGAAATTCAGGTCGTTGAATAATGATGGCAAATCTCTTCCTCAAGTCTTCCATAGCAAGTTTTACCATTGTTTTTAGTGGCAGCGAGCTAGTCTCCGGGGGATACTGAATAAAATAATGACCAATACCGGACCAAAGTCGAATTAAGTATCGCTTCTCTGATGGAGGCTGGTCATTTTTAGGCTCAGCCACCACAGCCTGTCCAGGAGATCCATTGTCCTCCTGAGGTTTCTCCAATAGTTGTGGGTAATTCACTTTTTTCCGTGACTCTTCAATTGTCTCTGCATAGCGTCCCCAATCATAATAGTCACCTTCCGAGTCACTGTCAGAAACCTCGGTACTCCATTCTTCCTCCTGTTCGTCAACATGGAAAATGAATTCAGCGATTTCGTCCGTTGCTGGAGCAACATCAGATGTTTCTGCAGCATCCAGTGTACACTCTGTAAGAGAGTCAGGTTTCATTATAAATGCAGGGTTTTTCTTTTTTGTTTATATTCAGTCACAACATGTAATTCAGTCAAAGCAAGTAAGTTTGGGCATTGAACAGATTCAAATTGCAACAGACACTGCTGTATAATAATAATAAATACAGATTTGGACTATATAGGCTTTATTTTAAAAGGACTAAGTACTTCATACTGATGCAACATACTGATGCAACATACTGATGTCTTTTAATTATCACTTTAAGACACAAATACTTGTGAGATAAGAAAGTTTAGTGAGTAAGTAAGTGAGATAAGGAATGTTTAAATATACAACAATATAGTTTCAAGCTAATTTTAATAAATATATTCAATTTTTTAAACTGTTAAACTGCTTTAAGACGCAAACTGCTTTTTTAGATGCAAACAATTTATAGTACTTAAACAATGAAGGGTTTAAACCAGGGGTGCCCACACTTTTCTGGGCCGAGATCTACTTTTCCATTGGAAAGGTCATCGAGATCTACCAGGGTTATAATCTTTTTTTAGGCTTTTATATTGTATATAAATCTGTTTACACATATCATGTTAGCAATCACACAAACAGAAACTATCTAATGTAGATGATTCGTGAGGCATTTGCTTCGGATTTAGGGGCGTGGCCACGTGCCAATTTGGGAATAGCGAAAGAGCCGGGGGGGGGGGGGGGGGATGCAGACTGCTCGCTTGCACAGCGATAGAGATCGCGATTCAGAATGATGCACATTGTGTGTGAAAATATGTGCTCGTGTGTAAGTGCTTCAGATACTGTGTTGTAAAAAAGCGCTGATACGTGATAAATGCTGATTTTTTTTACCTCCATCGCGATCTAACTCACTCCCCTGCACGATCGACGTATTGGGCACCCCTGTTTTAAACAAAGGATATACATGTGGTTTTAGCCACAAATATGATTTCTTTTGCGAATGCATAATAATATTTTCTCATATTTTCCAAAATTGCAGTAGTTGAATACTGTTAAATGTTTCTTATGATCAAACCTCTTAAAGTGATAAGACAAAGAACAAAGAAAGATTTAATTTGTACTAACCAATTGTTTCTCTTTGTTGTTGCTGATCCATTGTTAAAGATTAACTTGGGTTATAAACAAGTTAGACATCAAAATAAATAAGGGATCTGGGTGATAATGTTGTCTTGGTCATGCACAGGATGTTGTGAAATATTTGGAACTCACAGCGTTCCAAAATATGTGGGGTTGCTATGGACACCATTATGGACATCACTCTAGGAAGGATTCTATTATGCATACATGTTAAATGTCCATCCATTGATCGATTATCTTCTGCTTTATCCTATATTAGGGTCGCTGGGGGGGGGGGGGGGTTGCCCATGCACTGGGCAGGCACTGGGGCAGATACACACAGAACAGGGTGCCAATCTAATCGCTGGGCACACACTGTACAATGACTGCAATTTTGGAAAATCTGAGAAAATATTATTTGCTGCACAATAATTTGGAACACAGTATAAAATATATATATATATACCACTGTTCCAAATTATTGTGCAGCAAATAATATTCTCAAATTTTCCAAAATTGCAGTCATTGTAATTTTCCAATCATCAACTATTAGAGTTTAACAAACTGCCAATAATAACAGTATATTTTAAAAAAATAAAGTTTTCAACCTTTTCATTTTTATAAAGAACAGAAAAAATGGTAATTTGTGAAATTATAAGCATTAGCAGGTTATTACAAACTGAAATAAAACAGTTTAAGTCAAAACTTTATTCTAGGTACAGTAATGTTACATTTACACATAGGAGGTTCTGAACTCTCTCATCAATTGAATGTCAGGTTTTGGATGGTATCTGCTTCAATTGTTTTGCATGAGGACAGAATACCCTCCCAGAGCTGTTGATTAGATGTGAATTGCCTCCTGCCATCATAGACACTCCTTTTGATTATGCTCCAGAGGTTCTCAATGGGGTTGAGGTCAGGGGAGCATGGGACACACACCATAAGTTTGTCCTTTTATACCCATAGCAGCCAACGATACAGATGTGTCCTTTGCAGCATGAGATGGTGCATTATCATGCATGAAAATGATCTTGCTGTGGAATGCACGGTTCTTTTTCTTGAACCATGGCAGGAAGTGCTGTTTAAGAAACTCATACACATATATTATGGAGGTCATCTTTACCCCTTCAGGGATCCTAAAGGGGCTGACAATCTCTCTTCTCATGATTCCAGCCCAAAACATTACTCCACCTCCTCGTTGTTGGTGCCGTAGCCTTGTTTGCATGGGGTGTCCATCAACCAGCCATCCTCCACTCCATCCATCTGGACCATCAAGCATTGCATGGCACTCATCGGTGAATAAAACAGTTTTGAAGTCAGTCTTTATGTATTGTTTGGCCCAGTGGAGCCGTTTCTGCTTGTGTGCAGTGGATAGAGGAGGTTGACAGGATGGCTTAAGCACAGCTGCAAACCTCTGAAGGACCCTGCATCTTGTTGTTCGGGTGATGTTGGAGGCACCAGCAGCTTCAAAAACTTGTCTGCTGCCATGACAAGGCATTTTTGCAGCTGCTCTTTTAACCTGATGCAATTGCCTGTTGGAGTCCTCAATTTTCCCTTATCAGCACGCACATGTGTGTGCTCTGAATCAGCTATATACTTCTTGATTATGCGATGATCACGATGAAGTGTCTTGGCAAGGTTAATTGTAATTATGCCTTGACCTAAACACTCCACAATTTGTTGCTTCTCAGCAGCCGACACATCCTTTTTCTTTCCCATTTTGACTGAAAATGTAGGTTGCTTAATAATGTGGGACAGCCTTCTTAAGTAGTCTTGCCTTTAATTGGACACACCTGCCAAACTAATTAGTACAGGTATCTGCAATTGCTTTCTGTGATATAAAGAGCCCTGACACACATCACAATCAATGAGTTTAACTGACAAACAAAATAATTCTTACCTTATCACTTCTAAACACTTTTTGCATAATAATTTGGAACACACTGTGTATATATATATATATATATATATATATATATATATATATATATATATATACACACACACACACATATATATATGTGTGTGTATAAAATGATGAAATTAATGTGACTGTGATGAGTTCAATATACTCACAGCTTCAGGAAGGAAGAAGCGCTTTGGTGCGGGAATCATGATCGGAGGTTCCTGTAATGCTCAAGTTCCAGTAATTTATTTATATAGTGCTTTTTGCAACAGTAAATTGTCACAATGCAGCTTTAAAGTTTTAAAAGCTTGAAGCCCCCAAAGAGCAAGCTGAGCAACAGTAGCAAAAGAAAACTTCCTGTTATGTTGTTTTTTTTTAGGAAGAAACCTTAGGAGGACCAAGGCTTAGTGGGGGTCTTATCCTCCTTGAGCGGCCAGGCAGCATCAACAGTGTACTGTAGTACAACCATGTATAGATTGTGTAGTGATCAGGTGTCCGTATTTAACAACCAAAAAAAACTATATACATCCAATGTCAAGTTCAAGTTCAAGTAATATATTTATATAGTGATTCTTTCCAAGAGTACATTGTCACAAAGCAGCTTTACAGTCTTATACGACAGATGACAGTGGCAAGAAAAAACTCTGTTATGTTGTTATTCAAAGGAAGAAACTTTGGGAGGACCAAGGCTCAGTGGGGGACTTCTTGAGTGGCCAGGCAGCAGCAACAGCATAGGAAAGCCATGTGCAGATTGTATAGCGATCAGGTATCTGTATTTAACAATTGGAAAAACTCTAACAATTGGAAAACTTTTTTTAATTACTAAGTCCATTGAGGGCATCCTGCAGGTCTGTCAGTCCAATAGAAATCCAGGTTCTAGTCAGTAATTGTCGGCAGAGCCATGGATAAAGAGCTGATGACCCCTCCAGGAAATTGACAACACCTCAAATGAAACAAATAAGTAAAGCAGTTAGAGCTAAAAAGGAACAGCATTTAAGTAATAACCAAAGTTTGATTGACACAGAGCAGCATGTAACGCCGGCATAACTGACTAGAGCAGCAGAACTAAAATAGGCAGATATTGCAGACTCTACTTAGTTGAAAGGGCTCCCTGGAACAGCATCAGTTCAGTGCCACACCCTCTAATAATGTCCACCATATGGTAGGAGATTGAAAAAAAATATCCATGACAATGTTTATGGCTCTGCCAGCTTGTGCTAGATGCACTAAATTGTGTGTAATTGAGTGCCAGTGTTAAAGATTAAAAACTGAACATTGCCAGGATGGCATGGGTGGAAAAAAGATGCTCAAAAAAATTCCCTACATTGTTTCTGTTTGCTTGCCAGTTTAGCACTGAACAGGGTAAGTATCTGTCTCGCAGTCATACAGTGTCTCGAAGTTGAAGAGCATTTGGACCGAAAACCCATTCTCCAGTAAACAAACTTATTAACATAAAGAATCAAAAGGCTAGACTCACCTTTGCTAAGGAGCATGTCGTGTGGACAGAGGAGAAGTCATCCAGAGTTCACTTATTGACGAAAGCAAGTTTAATTTATTTAGGTCTAATGGGGGGCGCCACGGTGGGTAAGTGGTTAGCACATTCACCTCTCAGCGCTAGGGATTCCAGGTTCAAATTCCAATCTGGTTGGAGATTCCATGTTCTCCCCGTGTCTGTCCGGGTTCTCCGGTTTGTGAAACATTGAAACAATGAAATGGCCAGCCCAGAGTCCTGATCTAAACCCAATAAAAATTTATTATGGCTAAAAAAAAAACACAACCGTAAAATAACACCAGAACAGTGTAAGAGATAGTGATGTCCTGTGTCCTGCCATACATGTGCTAAAGTCATTAAAAGCAACAGCCTGAACACTTCCTGCAATATCCAGGCCTGAGTTGGGAAAGGAGATGCACAGACAAGGGTGAAAATGCAAACACAACAGGAATACCCTGAGTATATGTGTCACCAAAAAAAAAGTCATCAATACATATGCTGACCAAGGTTAATTAATACAAATACTGATCATTACTTCTTTTGGCTTGTTTTATTTCCAAGTTTATTATAGCAAAGATCTGTATATTTAATGTAATAAAGTGATTGATTTTGCCTAGGTCACCTGTTCCTTATTTTTGGGTTAATCAACTTGTGTTTGCGTTCAGCATTTTAGTTAATTAACTTGTGTTGTTCATTGGTTTGTTTTTATGCACGTGTTCGGGTGTTTGTGTATTTAGTTTCTGTGTTCCCCTTCCTCCGTGCACGTCGTTACTTTGATGTCAGCTTGCGTTTGAGTTACCTCTATGTTTTTCGGGTGTCCCTACACCTTTAATAAATCCTTTTTGACACTACCTGGTTGTGCCTGGCTCCCTTCAGCGCGTTAAGGCACTTCGGCTCTGCTCTTCCCATGCACAACCGTTCATCCCGAGGTAAGTGAGCGTGACACTGTGCCTTTACACACAGAGGGATTGTCTTCCACAATCAACCCATCTGTGCAATAAAACACACACATATGCACACACTGAGTGAAGTGAGCACACATGCCCAGAGTGGTGGGCAGCCTTGTATACGGTGCCCAATTGGGGTTAGGTGCCTTGCCTAAGGGCATTTCAGCCATAGTACTTGGTGGGACCGAGAATCGAAACGACCTTCAGGTCACAAGGCTGGCTCCTTAAAACACAAGCTTACAACTGCCTCTAACCTGGCAGATGGCACATTAACTTATCACTGCAGGTGCACTGATAGACTCCAAGTAAATAATTTTGTTCTTCCAATATACTGTACCTATCAGCATGTCTTTAGATGTGGGAGGTAACCAAAGACCCTAAAGAAAACTGCAAAAATTAAATTAACAAGACAATTTTACCAATGCGTAACAAATCTTGTTTTTTGTTTTAATAATAACACTGACTTGAATAGAAATTTTTATGTAACATAAATCATTTACAATGCAGGACTTTTTTCGTATTTTAAGAAATCTTTTTTTAAGGTTTTTCCTTCAATACAGAAGATGAATGGGCAGCATGGTGGTCCATTCATTCATTATCTTCCGCTTTATCCTATATTAGGGTCGCGGGGGGGGGTTCCCCATGCCCATCCAGGGGAGAACGTTTCGGGTGCTGGGCAGATAAACCCAGGACAGGGCGCCAATCTATCGCTGGGAACACACAGACACGCACATAAACACACTCTGTATGGGGCAATTTGGAGAACTCAATTGACTGGATCGATGTTTTTGGACTGTGGGAGGAAACCGGAAAACTTGGAGGAAACCCACGCGGACACGGGGAGAACATGGAAACTCCACCCAGATTGGGATTCGAACCGGGAATCCCTAGCACTGAGAGGCGAACGTGCTAACCACTAAGTGGTGGCATAGTATAATTTATAAATAAATAGTATAAATTATTATTATTATTAATAATCAGAAGAATGGGCAGCACGGTGGCATAGTGGTTTCACATTTGCCTCTCAGCGCTGGGATTCCAGGTTTGAATTCCAATCTGGGTGGAATTTCTATGTCCATATCGGTTTCCCCCAGGTTCTGCGGCTTCCACCAACAGTCCAAAAACATGGATTTAAGTTTAATTAATTCATTTATTATCTTCTGCTCAAAATAGGGTTTCCCCATGCTTATCCAGGGGAGAACGTTTCGGGCATTGGGCAGATACACCCAGGAAACAAACACACCATAGTATGGGGCAAATTACAGCATTCATTTTACCTTGAATGTTTTGGACTGTGGGAAGAATCTGGAGAACCCAAAGGAAACTCACATGGACACGGGGAGAACATGGAAACTCCACCCAGATTGGGATTCGAACCTGGTGCTGCCCTCGAGGTATACTTTCTGTTCTAATTTGCTTTATAAAGTGTGTGATTGTGTGTGTGATAAAGTGATAACGTGATAAAAGTGATTTATTTTGCCTACTGTGCATACACACAGAGGAATTTGTCCTCCACATTTAACCATCTGTGCTTATCTCATGTCTCATCTGTGACCAACTCGTAAAATGGATTCATGCTTTTCTGCTGAAGCTCAGGTTCGTTTATTCAAAATGTTTCAGCCAAAACCATAATTTATTAGAACTGAATGTGCTATCGACTGCTGACAGACATAATTCATTCATTCATTCATTCATTCATTCATTTATTCTCTCCCACTTTATCCTATATTAGGGTCGCAGTGGGGTTCCCCATGCCCATCCAGGGGAGAACGTTTCGGGCGCTGGGCAGATACACCCAGGACAGGGCGATCCATCGCTGGGCACACACTCACTCACAAACACACACTCTATATGGGGCAATTTGGAGAATTCAATTGACTTGATCCATGTTTTTGGACTGTGGGAGGAAACTGGAGAATGCAGAGGAAACCCACGCAGACATGGGGAGAACATGGAAACTCCACCCAGATGGGGATTCGAACCGGGAATCCCTAGCGCTGAGAGGCGAACGTGCTAACCACTAAGCCACCGTGCCGCCCGACATAGTTCATATGTAATTTAATTTTGTCCAATAAAACTAATGAATGATCAAACAAAATGACAAAATGACAAACAAAATGTAACAACAGTTTGAAAAATGGATAAATACACTCATGAAAGGATACTTTTTATAGAGGACAGAGGGGAAATAAGGGATCTGGACTAAAGCCCCTGATGTTTCTAAATCCTAAAAACACCCCTGGTATCTCCTTTGATTTACTTTCAAAAATAAAATCTATATAAACAGTAAAACAACCTTGACCCTGATGTAAATTTAATGTTGTTAAATATTTTAATACAAAAATTTCATTCATACAGTAAATGTAGTTTTTTGAAGGATCTAATCAGCAATGCATATGCGCTGACACAGGTGAGCATGTTTAAATAAAAAACCAACACCATTATATTATTATTTAATAAATTTAACATGTATTCATAACAGAATCCTTCAAGTGCGATATAAAGGTGTCTATAGCAACCCCGCAACTCTGACATAACAATTGGAACGCTAAAAGTTATTATATGTTATATAAATATTCCACAAAAGTCTGAGCTCATTATCACCCAGATCTCTTACTTATTTTGACGTATAACTTGTTTATAACCCAAGTTAATCTTTAACAATGGATCAGCAACAACAAAGAGACACAATTGGTTAGTACAAATGAAATCTTTCTTATTTGTCTTATCACTTTAAGAGGTTTGATCATAAGAAACATTTACCAGTATTCAACTACGGCTGCATTTGCAAAAGAAATCAGACATATTTGTAACTAAAACCACATATACATCCTGTGTTTAAACCCTTCATTGTTTAAGTACTATACATTGTTTGCATCTATCTTTCTTAAAGCAGTTTATTCATGATCTCCCGCTTTATCCTCTATTAGGGTCGCGGTGGGGTTCCCCATGCCCATCCAGGGGAGAACGTCTCGGGCACTGGGCAGATACACCCAGGACAGGGTGCCAATCCATCGCTGGGCACACACTCACTTACACAGACACACTCTATATGGGGCATTTTGGAGAATTCAATTGACTTGATCCATGTTTTTGGACTATGGGAGGAAACTGGAGAACCCGGAGGAAACCCACGCAGACACGGGGAGAACATGGAAACTCCACCCAGATGAGGATTCGAACCGGGAATCCCTAGCGCTGAGACACGAATGTGCTAAGCACTAAGCCACCGAGTCGCCTATTAAAGCAGTTTACTCTGAATATATTATTAGAATTAACTTTAAACTTAATTTTTGTACATTTAAACATCCCTTATCTGACTTTAAACTAGTATTTTGTGATGAATAAAGTGATAAATAAAAGACAGTCACTTCAGTATGTAAAAGTAAAAGTATTTAAGTATCTAAAAGTATTAGTCCTTTTAAAATAAAGCCTATATAGTCCAAATATAGTACAAATCTGTATTTTTTATTATTATACAGCAGTGTCTGTTGCAATTTTGATCTGTTCAATGCCCAAATTGACTTGCTTTGACTGAATTACATGTTGTGACTGAATATAAACAAAAAAAAAACCTGCATTTATAATGAAACCTGACTCTGTCTCTTACAGAGTGTACACTGGATGCTGCAGAAACATCTGATGTTGCTCCAGCAACGGAAAAAATCGCTGAATTCTTTGTTCATTGTGATGAACAGGAGGAAGAATTGAGTACCGAGGTTTCTGACAGTGGCTCGGAAGGTGACTATTATGATTGGGGACGCTATGCAGAGACAATTGAAGAGTCACGGAAAAAAGTTAATTACCCACAAGTATTGGAGAAACCTCAGGAGGACAATGGATCTCCTGGACAGGCTGTGGTGGCTGAGCCTAAAAATGACCAGCCTCCATCAGAGAAGCGATACTTAATTCGACTTTGGTCCGGTATTGGTCATTATTTTATTCAGTATCCCCCGGAGACTAGCTCGCTGCCACTAAAAACAATGGTAAAACTTGCTATGGAAGACTTGAGGAAGAGATTTGCCATCATTATTCAACGGCCTGAATTTCTCAATGGAAGTGTTGATGGTTTGGCAGTGACATTTCAGTCGTCAGGTGATTGTGCAGTTCCTGACTGGTACCCAGTTTTTCTTACTTGCTCAGCACAAGAGAGCCAACAGCAGGAGAGTAGCTCTTCATCTGATGATGACATGTATGAAGTTTCTCAAGGAGAGGACAATTCTTTATCTAATGATGATGTGGGTGGAGCATCTCATGAGGAAGAAAACCTAACTTTTTCTCAGGGAGAGGACAGTTTTTTTATCTGATGATGAGGTGTGTGGAGTTTCTCAGAGGAACTGTGACAGTTCCTCATCTGATGTTGAGTTTAAAGGTGTGTCACAGCAGGAGATAGCTACTCCTATGAAGAATGAAGAACCATGAAGAACAGAAAAATGAAGAAGGCCAGAGATGAAGCCTCCAGCAGCATTGTTCCTAAAAGGAAGAAGCTGGAAAGTGAAAGCTCCACCAGTAGCCTGGAACCTGACCCAACCAAGTTTGGATATTTGTAAATTGTAAATGACCAAATGTAATGAAATGTACAGTAATCTGATATAAGAGTATTGATGTTATGTAAATGCATTTGTTTTGATTACAAGTTTACTGAATGTATATTGGTATTGTTAAGTTCCAATAAACGGTCATAAGTCAGTGGTTTCGTTCCAAAATAATTTAATTTACTGAATAGACAACCAAGTGTATAGAAAAAATCATCATCGGGGTTCCCCATGCCCATCCAGGGGGGAGAACATTTCGGGCACTGGGCAGATACACCCAGGACAGGACGCCAATCTATTGCTGGGCTTACTAAATATCCTTAGAAAGTATTACAAAACCATTACAGTATTGTACAAATTAGTATTTGTATTTATTGGCATGTTTGCTCTAGTGGTCTCCTTGTGTCTCTAAACTAGGGTTGCCACCCATCCAGTATTTGGGAAATAACTGTTGCGTCAAGTCAAGTCAAGTAATTTATTTATATAGCGCTTTTTACAACAGTACATTGTCACAAAGCAGCTTTACAGAATGAAAAGCCTTTAAACCCCCAAAGAGCAAGCCGAAGCAACAGTGGCAAGAAAAAACTCCCTTTTATGTTGTTATTTAAGGAAGAAACCTTGGGAGGACCAAGACTCAATGGGGGACTCATCCTCCTTGAGCGGCCGGGCAGCAACAACAGTGTAGAACAGCCATGTCCAGATACTAAACAAACTTGCGTCTGGTGCTGAACATAAATGTCAACTAAACATGTCTGTTACAGACTCAAAAATTGATAAAAAATCTAACTATAATGATTAAAAGCTCCCCCAGCTCGGCTTTCCCAAACAGAGGTGTAAGTAACACTTAATTCTGTGACCGATGGATTCTGTGACCTTAGAGGGTGTTGTCGTAAGATGTATATTCTTTGATATATATATATATATATATATATATATATATATATATATATATATATATATAGCCCAAAAACATATATAGAAATCAAGCCCGAAATTATTTATACCCCTGGCAAATTTTTACTTAAATTTACTTTTATTCAACCAGCAATTTTATTTTTGACCGGAAACGACACACGCATCTCCCAGGAGATAATACGATTATGTACAAAAAGGCATCATTGTGGAAAAAAATATTTCTCAGCTTTTATTCACATTTGAACAAAAAGTGGCATGTCCAAAATTATTCATACACTTTGTGTCACGGGGCTCTTTAATGAGGCAACGACACAGGTAGTAAAAACCAATTAAGCTAATTACATTACATTACATTACAAAGCGACTTACAAATGAGAACATTACAAGTCAGAAGTTATGGAGAAAACCAACTATACTGTAAATTCATCAAACCTGATTGTTATTCGATGCTGCGGCCCCTCCCTTTTTTTATATTTATTTATTTTTTATTATTATTTTTTCTACAACAGGTATTTGTTAAAGATATGCATCTTCAGTTTAATTAGTTTCAATTAACTCAATTAGCAGGGCAGGGTGCAGAATCAGAACTCAGGGGAGACAGGTCTGTGAGCTGTAGGTAGAGACAGTGGTGGAGGTGTAGAAGCTATAGGTGTAACACTTTGCAATCTGTCACAGTCTATGGGAAAATCCAAAGTTCTAAATCATTCCAAATAGTACAAGCTGTTTTTAAGCATCCTAATTACGCTGATTCATTGGGAACAGCTGTTTTAATCAACTGATTTGTGGATAGTCATGACTAAGACAAAGGAGCTCACTAAGGGCCTGCGGCTGTGCACTGTGGCCGCTCACAAGTCAGGAAAGGGCTATAAGGCCATATCAAAATGTTTTCAAGTTCCAGTGGCTACAGTGCAAAGTATTATTAAAAACATCTCAAGGCAGACAGTCCAACGAACACTGCACACTGCTGGGCTCCACGGACGCAGACCAAGGAGTACGCCACTTCTCCAGAAAAGCCATACAAAAGCCTGCTTGACCTTTTCAAATGTTCATCTGGACAAAGAAGAAGACTTCTGATCTTCTGTTTTATGGTCAGAAGAAACAAAAATTTAATTGTTTATCCACAATGATGTGTCTTTCATTTGGCGTAAAAAAGAAGCCTTCAACCCTAAGAACACCATCCCCACTGTCAAACATGGTGGTGGAAACCTAATGTTTTGGGAGTGTTTTTCTGCCAATGGACCAGGGAAATTGATTGCAGTAAATGGCACCATGAAAAAAGAGCAATACGTCAAGATTCTCAATAACAACATCAGGAAGTCTGCAAAGAAACTTGGCCTTGGGAACCAGTGGACATTTCAGCATGACAACGACCCACAACACACAGCAAAAGTGGTGAAGAAATGGTTAGCAGACAAAAACATTAACGTTTTGCAGTGGCCCAGCCAGAGTCCTGACTTGAATCCAATTGAGAATCTGTGGAAGGAGCTAAATTTCAGGGTGATGGCAAGGAGACCCTCCAACCTCAAAGAGTTGGAGCTCATCGCTAAAGATGAATGGGCAAAAATACTAGCTGCTGAGCAATTACAGGAAGCGTTTGATTGCTGTAATAGCCAATAAAGGCTTTTCTATTAATTATTGAGAAGGGTATGAATAATTTTGGACATGTCAGTTTTTTTTCAAATGTGAATAAAAGCTGAGAAATATTTTTTTACCACAATGATGCCTCTTTTATATCATATTATCTCCTGGGAGATGCCTGTGTCGTTTCCAGTCAAAAATAAAATTGCTGGTTGAATAAAAGTAAATTTAAGTCAAAATTTGCCAGGGTTATGAATAATTTCAGGTTTGACTGTGTATATATAGGTATTGTATATACAGGGGAGAACGTTTTGAGCGCTGGGCAGATACACCCAGGACAGGGTGCCAATCTATCGCACACTACATGAGGCAATGTAGAGCATACAATTCACCTTAAATCCATAATTTTGGACTGTGTAATGAAAACAAAGAACTTGGACATGGGAAAAACATAGAAACTTCACCCAGATTGGCATTAAGCCACTGTACTACCCTAAGACAAATACTTAGTCAATACTCCACACAAACAGATTTCATTTACAATTTATGTGTTCATTGTGTTCAAATATGTTCATTGGTAAAAAAAATAAAAAAAATAAAATAAAATAAAATTAAGCTTTAGATAGGACATGTTGCGTTCTCCATCAGCCCTTGACTTAAAAGAAGGCACACAAAATAAATCGTAGCACTACAGCGGGTGCCTTGTCGGGCCCATGATGGTCATGGCCCAGAGGAGCTGTGGTGGGCATCCCTTTTCATTTCAAAAAGGTGGCAACCCTACTCCAAACACCATTTATAAACCCACCGCTTCAGTTTGATCCCTTTCTAATATCACAAGCATACGAACTTATAATGCACTCTGTGATGTGTATGGTTTATTTGTCCCTACATAAATGTTTTTATTCACTACAATCTATTTCACCAACTTATATATATATATATATATATATATATATATATTAGGGATACAGTAAAGTACAGTGTTTTTATGCTGTAACTTCCTTATCACGCAGTACTGTTTATACTGCACATTCAGCGACTTCTAACTTTATATAATAATTTAAACACGAAGCTAAAATATGCATACATCTAATATCTACACTAACAATAAATAAATAAATTTGGATAATTAAACGCTGAAACAAAGAAGCTGAAGTATCGTTTCAATTTAAAGCGAGTACAGAGCAGGAGCCATTTTAGACCTTTTGTCATTACATGGGGCTTGATCACCATGTACACACTGTGCCTGTTTTTAGAAATAAAACAGAATTTAGGTGCGTAAACGCGTAATAATAAAATGTAAAGTACAGAATATAAAGAGGTATGTTAATATTTTTTTTATTTTATGCGTAAATCTGATAATAATGTATATTCTCTGACTGGACCGTGGCATTAGAGCGGGCAGCTTTGCGGGCGGCTCGGTGTTTTGGCGGAGATGAAACATGGCGCACTGTGGGGAGGGACTCTAGCAAAGGTTGGTGATTGTGTTGACTTTGTGCTCTAAAACAGTTGTCTATTTCTAATCGTTTTATTTCTTGTGGATTTGTGCTGAAGCTGGCTTTATGATGCAAAATAAGTAAAAGGTCAAACGACAAGGATTTTCTTTAACGCCTGTAGGAAAATAGACTGGACAGATAAAGTAATAGGCTGTGTTCCCAACCGCATACAATGGCACTCAATAGTTATTAAGTGTACTACCCTAGACGCCTGTAATGATGCAGCACACTATCGTTCGGGAAAAGCGGTTTAGGACGCAGCATTAACCCTTCAATCGCTGCAAACGTTACCTGCTAACGTTCTCTATTACTATGAACGAGCGATTGTTAATTTACGAGGTTTATAGCAATGTTTTAATTGTTTATTGTTTTTATTAGAATTAATGTGTATAACATTTTTATGATAATGCATTAACGTAAAATTACAATTTTCTTTTATGGGCTGGACACTCGTCCTCGGTCTGCAAAGCAAAAATAAACTGTTCCGCATTTGATAATAGATTAACTTCAATGGCCACAAATAAATAAAAACTCGTCGTTTTTAAATAAGATTGGTGCTCGATTTTTCTGAGAATCTATTCCGGTCGTCTTCACAGTGCTCTTGTATGCTGCTCATAGCAATGGCTGACGTTACATTTACATTTTGGTCATTTTGCAGACGCTTTTATCCAAATCCACTTACAAATATTCCAACTTGGTTGGGTTCAGAACACAAGGTTGGTACTGCCCCCCTGGAGCAATGATGGTTAAGAGTCTTGCTCAAGGACCCACATCAGTAATTTCAGTGGACCTTGGATTTGAACCCACAACCTTCTGATTGGTAGCTCATGTTTAGAAAGTATGTCTAGTGTTTTTTCCATGTTATTTTATCTATCCACTCAAAAAAAAAAATCATCTTTTTTTGGAAGGTTATTTTATCATAGCTTTAAAATCCGTCCAGACTTATATACTTATATAGACCATGTAGGATATATATAACCCAACAGTTGGGTCCAAAAATACTGACAGTCTTTATGACACATTTTTTTTTAACAAACATTGATTCTGTAGCTATTAGTTAGATCTTTTGTAGCAAACATTCAAATTGTCCTTAAAATACACAGGACAAACCCAAGTACACATAATAAACAGTAAAAGTCTAATAAATAATAATGAAGTAAGTTAACCTGTTCCCAAACCTTTAACAGTTCACATTTTGATATGCATAGATTTTAAATACGTCAGTGAAGGTAAAAATAACACACATTTCAGAGGTGGGCTCTCAATTAATTCATCTTAAATGCACTGGATTCCATTCAGCTAATGTCAGGTGTACCTGCATCTCTTCCTAGATTAAATGGCAATTACATACATGTATATAGTCTGTTCAAACCATCCAGATATGATGTGAACTGAAAATCGGAACAAATTGAACAATGAGACTTGCAATGTGAACACAGTCTTAAAGTATCTTGGTGATTCAAATTATATTTTATATCTTAGTAATTTAATTATTTTGGATAACTGTTAATGAAAAAAATAAAAATAAATAACAATAAACTTTTTTTTTAACTGAGTTGTTCTGGTGGCTCTGCCCTTATACATTGAAGAAAACAACAGATTTATATTCATAACATTAGTAACTGATATTTAAGATTTAATATCTAATATTTAAAGACACAATGAATAAACACGGTTGTGTGAGGGCCCAGCAGAAGTTAGGAGTCAGTCATTATTTTCTACTTGCTTTAAATAAACTTTTAAAGTATGAATAAGTAGGGCAAAATGTAGCTGTTAAATTGTTTAAACCTCTGTCTAATTTAAATGATTTTGTTCTGTCTAAAAACAGTTTAAGGAAAAAATTACAAATTGATTGTACATTGTACATTTCTGACTCGGCTCCCAGGCCTCCGGAGGTGAGTGTAATGAACTTATATATGCTGTACTCAAGTGTTCAGTTTCTCCCCTCCCTTTCTAAGAGTTTTCTGTTTGTTCTAAGTGGGTTAACAATATGCTGTTAAATACTAATCATCAATTCCTTGAGCAGATCTTAAATACTTCAATGTGCATGTCACAGCTGAAGCTGAAAAAAAATTCTATATAAAGAAAGAAGAGTGATTACTGTAAAGGGTTGTAAATTGGGATACTTTTATCTATTTTAGCCCACTTACTTGTAATTTTGTAGTTTGTAATAAAAATAATATCAGAGTTTCAAGAATTTCAGCTCATATGTCTTGATATTTAAATCTTGACATTTTGTGCTGATACTAATTGCCAACTCTAGTCCAACTAAAATAATACAATTAAAATGATAACATAGGGCGGCACGGTGGCTTAGTGGTTAGCACGTTCGCCTCTCACCACTAGGGATTCCCGGTTCGAATCCCCATCTGGGTGGCGTTTCAATATTCTCCCCGTGTCTGCGTGGGTTTCCTCCGGGTTCTCCGGTTTCCTCCCACAGTCCAAAAACATGGATCAAGTCAATTGAGTTCTCCAAATTGCCTCATATGGAGTGTGTATGCGTGCGTGTCTGTGTGAGTGAGTGTGTGCCCAGCGATAGATTGGCGTCCTGTCCTGGGTGTATCTGCCCAGCGCCCGAGACGTTCTCCCCTGGATGGGCATGGGGAACCCCCCGCGACCCTAATAGAGGATAAAGCGGAAGATAATGGATGAATGAAAAAATGATAACATTCTGCACGTTTTAATTTGCTACAGTATAAAATATGTTTGTGAAAAATAGGAATGCATTTTCACCTACAAATCAAGTTGTCTTACAAACAATATGCTGTGTTTTATGTTATCTGACTAAATTAGCAAAATAATGATCCCTATTGCAGTAATCCAGTCTGCTTGATTTGAATTTGGAGTTCTGCTTTTGACTCTCAATCTCTGACTTTCTAAAGCTGATGATTCAGCAGGAGAAACCCCAGCTGGCTGGCACCATGCCAGTGATATGGCCGACACTTATTGACCTAAGCAGAGATGAATGTAAAAGAATCCTGCGGAAGTTGGGTAAGATGCAGTTTATTTACAATTCTGTGATAAAAAGGTCAATTTATTGTGCATTTAATTCCAGAATAAAAACTGCATTTTTAGTTTCTCTGCACAGAAAATTTTGCATCTGTGTGCATTTATTTGCAGAGCTGGAGGCATACGCCGGTGTGATCAGTGCACTTCGTGCACAAGGGGATCTTACCAGAGACAAGAAGGATCTATTAGGGGAGCTTACCAAAGTCTTAAGGTAGACAAACAGAAGGTATTTTACAGTATCTCTGTACCTTAGAGAGAAGTGGGTTTTTGCAGCTGTTTAAAGGATATAGCATTATGGGAAATAGAATAAAGAACCAAGATTTTATCACAATTGTTATCATCTCTAAGACCTTTATGTCTGACGTCAGAATAAAAACTGCATGTATTTAAGTATTACTGTCGTTTCGCAGAATAATGATCTATCATTGTAAATGAATTGGCTCTGAAAGTCATTATTAATGGTAAATAGGAGGTAAAGTAATTGTGATGTACAGTAATACCAAAGGATAATTTCTGTCAGTATTAGCCATCCAAACACAGGATAATTAAACAATAGCTCATTTATAAAATGGCAGTTTTTTTATACGAAAAACGTGTTCTTTTTCAAATTTTCACAGCATTTCAACTGAACGTCACAGGGCAGAGGTGCGCAGAGCAGTTAATGATGAGCGTCTCACTACCATTGCGTACCAGTAAGTGCATTGTATTCATACACCCACTTCAATAAATAGTATATATATAATGTTTTAGTGGCATGGTGTACTCCTTATGAAAAATCCCTCAAATGCTAATGAATGTAGATTACATTATTTCAGATTTTTATTTTTATCTTCATTGTGTGTGTAATATGTAATATATATTACATATTACTAGGGCTGCCGCTAACGATTATTTTGATAATCGATTAATCGGTCGATTATTTTTCGATTAATATCGAAAATGTAATCCATGTTTTTACATGTAGATTTAATCATTTAGCAGACTCTTTTATCCAAAGATGGATGTTTTTCAGTAAAATTATTCTATAGTATAGTATTATATATAGTAATTTTCAAAATGTTTAAGTTAACATTTCCTGTAATGAATGAATAGCACAATGAAAGAAATAATGTATCATCTAAACATCCCTCACTTAACAACAAAAGTCAACTCCAAATAACACATCATACTCAGTTGCCTTCAGTAATGAACCAAATATTGTCTGTTCTGTAGCCTATTGGAAAAAATAAATTAAGAAATGAACTAATTAACAATCAGCTATTGAAAAAAAAAAAACAATTACCAAATTAGCCAGTTAACAAAAAAAAAAAACCTCTTGTGTGAAATGTCAATTGGACACTGGTCTGAAAGCGGGGGGGGGACTCTTTTGTAAACACACACTTGCGCTTGTTGCTTGCGGACTGACACGATGCGCCGCACGCAGTGTCCCAGTGCCGGGACATTTAATGATCCAATGAAGGTCATTTAAATGGCTAAAGCCGCGTACTTTTACGACGGTGCGCGCGTGTGCGCATCAATCCCCCGCTCCCCTGTGGTGTGCTGCTATTGATCCGCTAAAAACCTGGACATTTCCTCACTTTAAAAAATAAACCGGGACGCCCGGGACAGGACGTGACATACGGACATGTCCCAGGAAATACGGACGTATTCGTACGGATGTTAAAACACGTTCTCTATCGCTGTTATTATCCAGTTAACAACCAAATACAGCATGAAGCTGCTCTGCCGGTCTGATAGTGTTCCATTGCGTTACGTTGATTCACTTTAAACTAAAGAACCTTGGGATGTTGTAGTGATTAATCTGCTGTTCAGCTTCATCCTCATCAGTGTTTAGATTCAGGTGGTGTATCATCACCGTGGTGTTCCGTGCAGCTCAATTCATGTTTGCAGAGCTGCATGTTCCACGTTCTTTATTTGTGTGCAGTGTGAAGCTCCCGCAGTTTGGATTTAAACGGAAACTTTTTTCTGCTCTGGCTGTGTTTCATTTGTGCCATTTATCAACTTGTTTTGCAGACTCTGCCTCGTTCTTTTCAACCCGCTATTATTTTCCCGCGTTATTGAAACGCTACAGGTGACGTAAGCGGTTACGACATTGCGAGTAACGCGGAAATTGCGCGACCCAACGAATCGATAATGGAAATTCATTATCGATATTTTGGATTATCGATTTTTTATCAATTCGTTGTTGCAGCCCTACATATTACAAACACACACCGAAGATCGAAATAATGTAATCTACATTGATCAACATTTTAGGGATTTTTCATAAGGGGTACACCATGTCACTTAAACATTCTTTTATTCAGTTATTGTCTTCCACTTTATCCTCTACTAGGGTCGTGTGGGGGAAGGAGGGGGTGGGTTTGAGCAGGACTCTGGACTGGCCATTTCATTGTTTCACTGTTTTCAGTTCAAAGGAACTGCTTTACCCATTTTTTTGTGTAACAGGGGGTGTTGTTCTGCATGATGATTGCTGGGCAGTGGGCAGATACACCCAGGACAGGACACCAATCTATCGCTGGGCACACACTCACCCACACAGACGCACATTATATGGGGCAATTCAGAGCATTAAATTGACCTTAAATCCATGTTTTTGGACTGTGGGAGGAAACCCACGTGCACACATGGAGAACATGAAAACTTGGAATTTGAACCTGAAATCTCCAGGTAACCACTAGCCCACCATGTCGCTCCGCAATAGAATTGCAGTGAAAATAATTTAAAAAACTGCACAAATAAGGATGTCCTAAGTTTGCAACATTGTTCTTTGAAAGACTTAACCCTTGCTTCCAGAGCTGCTTCAGGTTTAAACTGATGCTGTACATGCGTTTTATTTTTAAAATCTATCCATCCATTTTCCACTGCTTATCCGAGTTTGGGTCGCAGGTGCAGCAGCCTAAGCAAATATATTTTAAGATATATTTGCAAATGTTTTAATCATATGGTATTGTGGGTAAAAATTTGAGGGAAACAATTATCCACTTTGGAACAACACAATGTGGAAACAAATACATACAAATGTTCATCCTTTACATCTTTTTAACAGCATGTCTGGACCAAACAACTCTTCAGAGTGGTCCATAGAGGGGCGAAGACTAGTTCCACTGATGCCCAGGCTGGTTCCTCAAACAGCTTTTACAGTTACTGCAAATGCAGTAGCTAATGCTGCTGCACATCAGAACTCCTCATTACTACTACCAGCAGAGACTGGCAACAAAGAAGGTAAATACTGGCGCATGTTGACAGTATCTGTCAGTTCATATCATTGTCAGGATTTAATTACTCAAGACTTAATTTGATACCTAATGCAATCATAATTGGTGCTAGTGTGTGACAGCTTTTTTTATTCTTTAGCAGTGGTGGTGTGTTACTCCTACACCAGCACCACAGCCACTCCCCCTAGTGTGTCCGCTCCCAGCAGCAGCACCACAACAGCGGTCAAATCACCACGACCAGCAAGCCCTGCTTCCAATGTTGTAGTGCTACCAAGTGGCAGTACAGTTTATGTAAAGAGTAAGTCATTTACATAAAACATTCAACTCCTACCTACTGTAATTTTAAAATATGATAAAACGTAAGAATCTTCTTTTACCATTCCAATTTTATTTAATTTATCGTTTTTGTTGAATAATGTCTTTAACTTAACCAAAGGCAATTCTCTTTTTTTTATGAAATTAATAAAAACATGTATGTTAGTGGTAAGGAATTGTTCTACTGACTTATTTGGTCTCTAGGTTTAAAATTAAGCATTGTTTATGGTGTTCAGGTGTAAGTTGCTCAGATGAGGACGAAAAGCCTCGCAAGCGTCGGCGCACCAACTCATCAGGTTCCTCTCCTGTTCTTCTTAAAGAGGTTCCTAAAGTAGCCACACCCACCACAAAGAGTATTACAGTGCCAGTATGCGGCAGCCCCAAAATGAGCAACCTAATGCAAAGCATCGCAAACTCACTGCCACCGCACATGTCTCCAGTTAAGATCACCTTTACTAAACCAAGCACACAGGCTACCAACACCACCACGCAAAAGGTCAGTGCATTTCCTTTTTTCACAAACATGTTCTTATTATCTGACTGTTAGGAATAAAATACTATTGTAAAAAAGTTATTGTGAAATAAATTGAGGACAGCAAACACAATTAATACATTATACCCACATTAAAAAGATAACAGCATCACTCCCTATTTTCTCTAAGGTAGTTGTATGAAGTTCGAATCAAGTAAAAATTTCTGTTGTGACACATGGCAGCCTATAGTTAGAAAGGGGGAAGAGTATCACATGTTTCCTCTTAGTCAGGAGTTGTCCTCCGGTGTGTGGGCTCTAGCTACAAATGGCTGTTAAATTATTGGGATACAAGGAGTGATTTTCCCTGGCACAACTAAGTGTCCAAATAGCTACCAAGGTTTAACACTTTAATTGGTGTTCATTAACTTCTCATATTCATTCACTCATTATCTGCCTCTTAATCCTTTACTAGGGGTGGGGGGTTCCCCATGCCCATCCAAGGAAAAACGTTTCAGTTGCTGGCAGATACACCCAGGACAGGGTGCCAATCTATTGCTGGGCACACTTACTAACACAAATCTTCTATATTATGTTGGTGAAAAAAATTCTTAAAGATACTGCACAACTGTGTACACAACTGAACTGATGAACTTGTGTGTTTTTTAAATGATATTTTATGGCGTTTATGAATAAATCATCACAACATTGTAATTAAAACTAAAACAAAGTTTCTCTTTCTTAGACATGCTGTTGAATCAATAGAAATGTTAATAACAGTAAAAAGTAGTTTAAGCATCTAGTGTGCCAGTCTCACTTATACAGACTTTGATTTGGCTCTGTATTCATCACTGCTGACTTAAAAGTAGAATGACAACACCTCTTGTTTAGATTTTAAACCATTTGCACAAAATGAATTTTTATGCCTGGTATTATTGACTTTATTGATTTTAGTTTGGGTAAAATTAATATAAATTAGGCATGATCGACAAACCCAAGGGATGTAGTGGTAGGATCACTTTATTTCCTCCGTACACCAAATTGATAAAATAAGTGAGCTATATTATTCAGAATTATTTTTCTCCTTTATTATTAAGACATTAAACTTTACTTCGAGCATATTTTTAAATGCCTTTCTAAATTAATTTTTCCTGTTTACAGGTGATTATTGTTACAACATCTGCAAGCTCTGGCTTCGTGCCCAATATTCTGTCGAAGTCACATAACTATGCAGCTATGTCAAAGATCGTGTCCAGTTCGGCAGTGACATCATCTGTTCAGAAGCAGACCATGGTGATTTCAGCAGGAACCTCCACTGCACATGGCTCTAGTTCAGTTGCTGTAACCACTGTGGTTTCTTCCACTCCATCAGTGGTCATGTCCACTGTGTCTCAGTGTAAGTATGCCTGAGTAGTTATAGTATAATTGACTTTAGGTATTATCCATCATCCACTTTGACAGGAATCGTCTATATATTTTTACCTTTTACAAATAAGCTTTTTATTTTTATTTATTTATTTGTTTTTATTTTGCTATATTGAAATTAGTCACATTTAGTCATGATCAATTAGTCATTAGTTTGGTTTATTCTGTTTTTTTGTCAGAGAAAAGAAACCGAAACCTGTAGGTATAAAAAATGAAATACAGAAGTTGGCCTTGCATTTTACTATTTGCTGAAAATAGCTTTGCATTAACGGCATGATGGCTTATTAAGGTTATAGTAAAACAGCCAGCTTTCACACTGTTTGGCCACTTGTCAATAAGGAGTACTGCAGCACCCTTAGTACCCAAACCTCAATCTACGTTTAAAGCAGCTTCATATAACTTTCTAATGTCACTGAATAATTCAAAGAAAGGAAATTTATTTACTTTATTTAATATATTTTAGCCTAGATTGTACAGTTAAAAAGGCACCTATAATATCCTATAAACAGCTCAATATGTTTATATTGGCACAGTATTGGCACAGTCTCTGGTGTCGCTGCCTTACAGCAGAATAGCCTAAATGTAATTGAATGAAAAGACAGGACTTAATTATATTTTGAAAAGAAATACGTAGTTAAAACGTTTATTATCTTCCACTTTATGATCTACTGAGGTTGCGGCGGGGGCATCCAGGGGAGAACGTTTCGGTGCGCGGGCTGATGCACGATGCACCCAGGACAGGGTGCCAATCTATCACTGGGGACACACACTCACACACGCATGCACACACACACAAACACGCACTATATATGGGCAATTTTGAGCATTCAATTGACCTTAAATCCTTGTTTTTGGAATGTGGGAGGAAACCGGTGAACACAGAGGAAACTGACACGAACACAGGATTCCTAGCACTGAAAGGCTAACCACTAAGCCACCGAACCACCTCATATTTATAACAATGATCCAATACTACTTTTTACAATATTATATACTGTATGTAAGTGGCAAAAATCTTCAGGATTGTCAGATCATTAAAGTTGAAATTAATTAATGGGATGGCAATCAGATGTTGATGAATGCCCTGTTTTATGTAAAGTACAGAAAACAATTAAATCACATGCTTGGCATATCATGAATAAAGACTATTTCTGATGTTAGCTACTGTTCAACAGTGTGGAAAAAAGTTACAGAATCTCTAAAATGTTTAGACCCCACTAATCGAGGAAATAACCAATTCAAAATTATTATTACCCTTCCTAGTAGTAAATGATCACCAATGATCATGTTGTTAACAAGTATGTAATGGTCTGTGGGGTCATTAAGCAATCCAAGGTATTTTTTTTTTTACATTAACCTAATGTAAGTGTTTATACTGTTTTGGATGGATAAATAGGCTCAAATGCCTCAAAGGCAAAGTACAGGACTAATTAACAATTCCAAGGAAATGTTGCAGTTAATGCTGCACAGTAGGGTCACACTGGGTATCAAATTGTTTCCATCTTTTTGCAATTAAAAGATATTGTAATATCGGACTATTTTGCTTAATAAAATATAACCAAGTGTAATATTTTTGTCTTACTTTGTTCATATTATCTAATTTTAGGATTCAAAATTACTAATGGCATATTAGGTGAAATACATGCAGAAACTCAAACGTTCTGAAGGGTGAATCAACATCATAAAAACAAGAATTACTGTAACTTTGTGGTTTCGTCCACTGATCCAAATACACGTCATGTAAACCGAAGAAACTAAATTGCTCCTGTGTGCAATTATGTGTGTGAGATTGTGTTAGCTGCCCTGGACTGGTTAGCTGAGATTAATGCCTAGAAAGATTTCAGCACTCACCTCCCCTCACACCACCAAATTATCTTTTTTTAACCAAATACCAGTTTAATAGACCGAAATCAAATAAAAAACAATGCGTTTTTTTTACTATCTTTTTTTCGTTAGTTTATTTTCTGATATTTTTTTAATAATAATTTAAATGTTGGTTTTATCTTAACTGAATCTAACAAATTTTCATTCATTATCTTCCGCTTTATCCTCTATTAGGGTCGCGGTGGGGCTCCCCATGCCCATCCAGGGGAGAACGTTTCGGGCGCTGGGCAGATACACCCAGGACAGGGCGCCAATCTATCGCTGGGCACACACTCACTCTCACAGACACGCACGCATACACACTCTATATGGGGCAATTTGGAGAACTCAATTGACTTGATCCATGTTTTTAGACTGTGGGAGGAAACCGGAGAAACCGAAGGAAACCCACACAGACACAGGGAAAACATGAAACTCCACCCAGATGGGGATTCGAACCGGGAATCCCTAGTGCTGAGAGGCGAACGTGCTAATCTAACTAATTTGACTTTGTCATATATTATCTTGTTTTTAACTGTGGTTTATTGTTAGAAAAGTGTAATGTTAAAATATTTTTACATTTTTATATTATAATTTGTTATTATTTGTGGTAGATTTATAACTTAGTTTTGTATTTTATGTTGTTCTTTGGTACATAAGTTCATGTGTTGATTCGTTTCTTTAATTCAGCTGGCTCTTCAGCACCGGTGAAAGTAGCTACTGCCAGACTTCCTTCTCCCAAGGCTCTGGTGAGCTCTTCATCTCAGATCCTTCAGTTCCCCAAACAGCAGCAGCAGTCCATGTCACCCAAAGGCTTGCCTGCCTCTTCTCTTTCTTCCTCACCTCAAACCTCCACCACAACCCCAGGGCCTAAACCTACCATACAGATCAAACAGGAATCAGGTCAGAACCCTCACCACCATTTAATGTTAAGTCTTGGAAATACAAAAGCAGATTACTTTCAGTTTTGTCTAAATTGATTGTTTATAATGACCGCACCTCAGATTATAAAAAAGTTTATAACTATAAATCCAGTAACAAAAATAATTTTTCCCCCTTTGACTAAATATTGAATCAGTTTATTTTAAACAAATTCAAGCCTGAAGATTGACATTTGAACTGAATATTGAATTTTTGTTTTTGTGTTTGTGCGTGTATATATATATATATATAGGTGTAAAAATAATCACCCAGCAGATGCAGCCGAGTAAGATTTTACCAAAACCCTCAGGTGCAGCCATGCCGAGTAGCAGTGCTGCTCCCATTATGGTAGTGAGCAGTAATGGAGCCATCATGACAACAAAACTGGTCTCGACTCCTACAGGTACACACATATTATATCACCTCATTATCGTTTGCTTAATCCTCTAATAGGGTCGTGGGGAGTTCTCCATGCCCATCAAGGGGAGTACTTTTTGGGCACTGAGCAGATTTACTGGGGACAGGGTGCCAATTCATCACTGGGATCACACTCACAAAGACACAGACACTATCCATCCATACATTATCTTCAGCTTTATCCTCTACTAGGGTCACAGGGGGGTTCCACATGCTCATCCAGGGGGAATGTTTCGGGCACCGGGCGGATACACCCAGGAAAGGGTGCCAATCTATTGCGGGGATCACACACCCAGGAAAGGGCGCCAATCTATATGGGGCACTCTATATGGGGCATTTTGGCAACACACTAGATAGGGCTAATTTAGAGCAGCCAATTCACATTGAGTCCATGTTTTGGACTGTGGGTAGAAGTGGGAGAATCCAAAGAAAAACCACACAGACGGGGAGGACATGGAAACTCCACCCAGAATGGGTTTTGAAAATATTCCCATTTCAGTTTCACATTTATTATACAAGTTTTTTTCATTGATGGTATTGTGATGAGTTTGGCACGGTGGCTTAGTGGTTAGCACATTCAGTTCTCAGTGCTGAGGATCCAGGTTCGAATCCTGATCTGTTTGGTGTTTCCATGTTCTACCTGTGTCCATGTGAGTTTCCGCTGGGTTCTCCGGCTTTCTCCCACAGTCCAAAAACATGTATTTAAGGTCAGTTAAATGCCCTAAATTGCCCCTTATATAGTCTGAATGTCCATGTGTGCGATAGTGAGTGTGTGCCCAGCGATCGATTGGTGCCCTGTCCTGTTCTACTGTGGATGGTAATGGGCAATCCCCGCGACACTAGTAGAACAAGTGGAAGATAATGAATAAATAAATGAATGGCTGTGATGAAATTACCTTTGTGTTTAGCTTTACTTTAGAATAGAGGTTGTGAGGTTCTCTGCTTAGACATATTTAGGTGCAGCTCACTGACGCCAATGCTGAAAACCTGAAATTTTGGGAGTGTTTGTTCTCTTGGTGAATGAATAACCATTTTAATTTGACTATGTCTGCATTGTGATTTCATGTGTAGGAACCCAGGCTACATACACAAGGCCCTCAGTAACCCCCTCTATTGGCCATCGAATGGCTACAGCGCCAGCTGGTACTACATATGTCAAGACTACAAGTGGCAGCATCATAACAGTCGTTCCAAAGTCTTTGGCCTCACTGGGTGGGAAGATCATCAGCACCAACATAGTGTCTGGTAATTTGGAGTTTAAGTTTAATTACCATAGTGTCTGGTAATTTGGAGTAAACAGTGCTGTTTATTTATGCATTTCTGTATTTGATTAAGTAGTATTAATGAGTAAATTATTTTGATGCAAAGTCGACAAACCTTATGTTGAGCACATGAAATCATGATATTCTTGCAGGTACTACTACAAAGATTACTACCATTCCTATGACCTCCAAGCCCAATGTCATTGTGGTGCAGAAAACAACTGGGAAAGGAACAACTATCCAGGGTTTACCTGGAAAGAATGTGGTCACAACTCTTTTAAATGCAGGGGTATGTCATCAATCAGATTTCAAATTTCTTTTCATGAATAATAAAGTGAGTTTAAGCTGATTACAATATTGTGTATCTCAGGGAGATAAGACTTTGCAGGCTGTGCCAGGAGCCAAGCCGGCCATTATCACAGCATCACGGCCAATCACAAAGATGATTGTAACACAGCCAAAAAATCTTGGCACTGCCGTCCAGCCATCTACCACCACCAAGCTCATCCCTACCAAGATTGTCTATGGCCAGCAGGGCAAGACTCAGGTTTGAATTAGTGTTCACATTATCATTTTGGCAAGGTCAAGACAAGTTGTTAATACTATAGGAATTTTTTTGCTATATAAAAACAACTTTTTCAAAAACATTTTTAATTATTTGGAAATAGAAATTGAATTATCAGAACACACTGATGGTAGTTTTCCTTGAATACTTATTAAATTATTCCAAATGCTCTGTCTACTTCCTCTCATAGCCCTTTCCTGGTCGAGCTGCTTCCAAAGGTGTATTTTCTTATTAAAGCATTTAACCTACCGCATTTCAGCAACATTTGATTCCAGAGTTAAAAAATCTTCCTGGCCTTTGTTATGAGGTCTGCAGGCCTGGTAGCATAAAATAATTGGTGAGCAACCTGTTGCTTCAACCAATCAGATTTTGAGCTGGCGACATCAAGGCCCTGTTGCAGGCATACGTTATGCTTCGGGTGTACATTTTCAGCATTTATAACTTATGACAGAATTATAACTCGACTTTCAGCATTATCTTCGATGGCAATAAAAAAGGACTTTTTAAGAAAAATAATTATTTGTGTAAAAATAATCAAGGTTTGATCAGGATTTTTGGTTAATGTTATTTTCCAAAATTATATTACAATTCTGTGAGGTTATTGTAGGTGATTTTTTTTTTATGTCTGTCACAGCTGCAGCATCATTACTGCAGCTACAAGTGCACCTCTACAGTGCAGACTTGTGCACCCACAATTACTAAAGGCACTTATACTGAATCCGATGCAAGACTCTTTGTACTGCATTTTTGCATAATAAAATGTTTTTTATAGCCTTTTTTAAATAAAAACTTCACTTAGAAATGCATCTTTAACATAGTTATTAATTTTTTTATTAAAAAGATGTATTAAACAAGTTATTGTAATTGTCATAACATGGTGCTTTGTAGTTTGATGATTTATTTTTATATAAGAAGTAATTACTTTATGACTTATGACCTCAGCAGTATCTCACTGATAATCCCTTAATCAGCAGGTGCTGATAAAACCAAAGCCAATGGCATTTCAGACTGTAAGTGAACAGGCGAGGCAACTAGTGAGTGAGACTCTACAGCAAGTAAGTCGTGGCACCGAGGTGGGCATCGTGCCAGGTACCAGCCAGGAGGGGGCACTAAAGGACGAGCCTTCAGCTTTTGTGGAGGGGAGCCCAGCATCCTCGGACAGTACTCATGGTGAAGAATTTAGACCCTTTACTTTTATTCTAAATCTGCAATACAACATACACACTAAACATAAATCCAACCTTAATGTCAATAAAATTAAAATTGGATGCTATCCGCAATCAATTCGAATGATAAACATGTGTCTTATTAACAAACAGAAATTGGAATGGAATAATCAACATTGATTAAAGTGAAGTATGTGTATTAAAGTTCATGCTTACCACTGTCTTCTCAGATGGCCAGCCTATAGTGCATGTCATTAGCTCCAGAGTCCAAGAGTGGACAGAACAAGAGGTCTCTGTGGAAGCAAGTCCCACCATTATTTACCAAGACATGAGCGGAGAGGCTCAATCTGCCACATCTACCATAAAAGCCCTTTTAGAACTGCAGCAAACCACAGGTGTGTGTGAAATTTTAATATTCATTATGGTTTTATAATGAATGAACATTTTTTTTTTTCTTTACTAAGTTAATATTGCATTTTATTTTTTAGCAAAGGAGAAGGTTGAGGTCAAACCTCGGCAGCATACCATTGATCTTAGTCAGATGGCAGTACCTATCCAAATGCCATCAGAGAAGAGGCAGTCCCCCGAGCCCTCTGGACAGGCTGCTGGAGATACAGACACCCCGGCAGACAATAATTCTACTGGTAATTCTAAAATACTTCTAAACACACTCCAGCAATTAGCATGGAGAGAACATTTTTAGTACAGCCTTTGGCTCAAGGACATGATGCATGTTTCCCCTAAATGGTAATCCCCCCAACAGAATGAGCAAACGCACACAGCATACAGCACAAATGTACAACAATCTCCGCGACCCACATTTCGCTAAACATGAACATTAATAAAAGCATAAAAGATGGAACACATATAACCATGCTGCAAGGCATGCTGGGAAGTGGAGGTAATAATAATAATAAAAATATTAATTGGTCATAGTTATGGTAACAGTATGCCAGTCAATTACATTCACCTGCCCACCCTTATAAGCAGTTTGAATGTAACGAACATGAAACGTGAGTAAGGCAGGGGGCGTGGCCACGCTCCGATATTGGGAATAGAGAGAGTAAGACTGGGGAGACCAGAGGTCGCTCGCACGGGAATAAAGATTGCGATTCAGCATGACTCGCAGTGTGTGTAAATAAGTGCTTCTGATACTGTGCTGTAATATAAGTGCTGATATGCGCAGTTAATGTCCTTTTTTTGTCAAAACTGTGGAGTGATCCATGATGATCTACCAACATGCACTGTGCAATTGACTAGTCGATCGTGATTGACATATTGGGCATGCCTGCTGAGGACTGTATTCCATCTGTTTCTGTGCAAAGAAACAGCAGGTAGCAGGTATTATTTATGTAGTGGATTACTCTCAGCACTGCAGTGACACCAATGGGGTTTGCATTGAAAGTAGATCACAACTGTGACTGCTCTTAATTTTAAGTGCCTTTGTGTCTATTTGCCATTTGCGAGATAGACTAATAATAGTGGTCTGTCTAATGGACATTGAGTGAGCAAAAAGTACTAATCAGAACTTTAAAATAGACCCCTTCGGGACGCAAGGATAATGAGATGGACATTAAGTCATGAAACTAGGTGATTTTAGTGTTTATATATATATATATATAAATTTTAGTCTTCTTTAGATGTACTGATTCAATGAGTATTCAATAGTCAATCCTGTAAATTAATCTGTTAAGAGGATTACACTTTTTAATGTTAAATTAAATGTACGTGTTAAGTAAATGAATATACAATAGATATATGTGCTAAGTAATTGAGTACACTATAGCTGTAATGTGTTGAGTAAATAAGTACACTATAGCTATATGTGTTGAGTAAATGAGTACATTATAGCTGTAATGTGTTAAGTATAAATCGGTACCCTATAACTGTAATATGTTGAGTAAATAAGTAGACTATAGTAATGTGTTGAGTAAATGAGTACACTATAAATATATGTTGCGTAAATAAGTACACCATAGCTACATGTGTTGAGTGAATGAGTACACTATAAATACTTGTTGAGTAAATAAGTACACAATAGCTAAATTTGCTAAGTAAATGAGTACACTAAAGCTATAATGTGTTGAGTAAAAATCAGTACCCTATAGCTGTAATGTGTTGAGTAAACAAGTACACTATATTTGTATGTGTTGAGTAAATGTTGTGTACATTATTTTAGGTAAACAAGGAAAGTCTGCAGCAGTAGTAGAAGTTCATACATCTTCTAGTCAATCAGCTTTCTCTTCAACTTCAAAAAGTTTCAGCTCTGCACCTTCATCCAGCTCAACTACTCTCAACACTCAGGTATGTGTACTGCTAGTACTGTGTATCAGAACATGTTACTGAGATCCCTACTGCTGTAAGTGTGGTAATGAGTTGTTTGTGACAGCGCAGTAGGGTCTGTTATAAATGAATGTTTAAGAGCAAATTATGTTTAAAATGTTTGCAGTTATGGTGATTTTATAGGCAGACCACGTCAGGATTTATTATAGTGGTTTAATATATTAAGAATTATCATATTTATTACTAGTCAGATATTTGGACACACCTTCTCGTTTAGGGTTTTTATTTAAATTTTTTCCTTTTTTTCTTACAATCATGCTAAAGTCATCTGGAGTTTTTTGAGATTTGCATTATAAAATATACAGTATATTTGCATTGTAAATAAAAGTGTACATTTGAGATTAGCATTATAAAACATATAAAACATTATAAAAATCCACACTGACAGTTTCATGTTCATATCAATATGTGAAAACATTATTTTAAAATAAAATACAATACAAATTCATATAAACCGTAAAATGTTTGTCTTTTATTTATTATTTTTTTAAACAGTTTTCTGTCGTATTGCCACTAGATGGCAGTAAATGATTGTTGGAGAAACTGGAATACTGTCACTCAGCGATCAGTGTTAACTGTAAAAACTATACTAGATTACATTAGTTAATAAAGACCAGTTTATAACCATTTTGCTTTTAAAAAATGCATTTATAAAGCAAACCCTATTTTGATGTTGTGTTTGTAACCTTTTTATAAAAACAGTAATATACTCAATGTTATGTATTGAAACAAAGGGGTATAGCTTCGCATTGTGTCTAATAACAGTTCTTTCCCGGGATTTATTTACAATAATGCCACCTTCATGTACCTTATTGCCTTATTATGTCAAAATTTCTTGTTAAGAACTTCCATTTGTATTGCAGAAAAGCTTTATTATTTTTAATTATTAATCTTAATTTTAATCTTAATTATGTTTTTTTTTTACATTAGTCTTGCTGTATGAATATGGAGGTATATTTCTCATAGTAGTTAAAGAATTTATTTTTCATCGCTGATACAGATTTTTATTTAATATTTAGATTTGTATATGTGTTGAATCTCTTAAAAATTGTAATTTAGGTTTGGTATGGGAATGAACAGGAATCTACATGGCCTCACTAGAGAAGTCTTATCTTAAAATTGTCAAAACAGATAAGGTATGATTGATACATGTGTGTTTTTTTGTAGGCCAATGCTGTCAAGCCATTGGAGGAGCTTGCTGTAGTGGAAGAGGGTGAATTGGAGGGTGACCAACTTGACCCTCAAACGGGACTGTTCTATAGATCAGTTACTCCTTCTGCCCCGACTGCCCCACCTCCTTTACAGCATCACAGAACTCCTGTACACACCCACAGCAAGCCAGCAGTGCCTTTAGTAACCACATCTACAAAATCGTTCACTCCGAATGAATCGTCAAAGAACAGCCAAACCACCCGACCCCAGTTTTCAGCAAGTTTAGGAAGACCAGAAAAGCCACCTGCCTCCTCTCATCTGACGTCCTCTGCACCTTCTGGACAAGGACTTCAACACACTGTTACCACTAAACCCGTACTTACTCCACAGCTGCCCCGACTTCAGCAGGCACCAACATCGCACAACCGACCCAACATGCATACGCAGCTTTCCCAGCCACCACCTCTCCAGGCACACCACCCCATCGGTTCAGACAAAAGCACAAGCAGCAGCAGCAGCAGCAGCAGCCAGGTTAGAATACCACAAAATACTTATGGGTCAGAGTATGCTGTTTACCTTTAGAGAGTGTCTTTGATTATCTTACATGATTTATTTAAACCTTTGTTTGCCAAATGATTTAAGGCAGGTACTGTTAAACTTTAGATTTGCCTTTTCAACAGGTACAGCAGCCGATCATCACGCAGGGAACAGCAGTCACAAAGATTACATTCGGCGCACCTCCTGTGTCCAGCAGCAGTGGGGATACTGCTGAAAAGCTGCAGACTGAGTCCAGCTCCGAGAAGTCATCAGGAGTCTCTGACATTCTGAAGATCTCCATGATAGAGGCTGAGATTGAGCCTGGTGCCGAAACTGTGGTGGTGGACTCATCCAGCGACTGCAGCAGCTTTAGCAAAGCTGTTTCTGCATCCTCACTCATTAGCAGCTCCAAACATGCTCATTCAAATACACACAAGGCATTCAGACGCATCCAGAAGAGCAAGGAACTGGACGTCATACAGGTGATTTATCATATTTCCATTTTTTTTTTGTTTTATTGTTATGCCAGTGCATTAGTTAATTATGAATCTTAAGATATAAAGAAAAAAAAACTTGTTATGCAAGGTGGACACTTATATTTTGCAGTTGTTAACTATTAGATGAACGGTCATTCTGTAGCATAATGTCATACAGTATGGCTAAATATTGATCATATCCACCCATACCGGGACAATCATAGGTTTGGAATAAGCCCTGTGACCTGAAGATGGCCGGTTCGATTCCCAGTTCCACCGAGTACCATGGCTGAAGTGGCCTTAAGCAAGGCGCCTATCCCCAATTGCTCCCTGGGCTTTGGGTACAAGGCTGCCCACCACTCCGGGCACATGTGCTCACTTCACCAGTGTGTTTTACTGCACAGATAGGTTAAAATTAGAACAACAAACTACTGACACAAGTTAGTAGTTACGGCAAGGTACACTGTAGAATTATCAAACATGATCATTATTTTATCCTGTGCCCCTTTAAAAAAATTTGTTACTGTTTTTTATTATATCAAGAGTTTGTGGAAGAGATGTGTTTTGAGTTGTTTCTTAAATATGCTGAATGACTCCATGACACCATTTAGCAGTGGTGATCGTGAGTGTCTCCTGGTGATTCAACTTCATCATGATGCTAATTTTCACTCATTCATCACTAGAGCGAATGTCCTGTCAGTCAGTGCCTTGTACTAAATGCGAGCAGCTACAGGGAGCCAATGGGGAGAGTTAAGTAGTGGAGTAACATGAGTTTGCTTGAGCTGGTTGAACACAAGTTGGGCTGCAGAGTTTTGAATCATTTGTAGAAGCCTAATTATGCAAGCTTGGAGACTGGCAAGCAGTGCATTATAGAAATAGAGCCTCACTTGTATTCTTTTAAGCCTCCTCCGTTCTATTCTCTCCCAACACAGACAAACCCCAGGTCAGGTCCATCACCACACTTGTTTACCTTGTGCTGCCTCTCATTCACATATCAGAGCTCACAGTTCTCCCACTACAGCTTTATGACACCAGTTTATGACACAAACTGGAAACAACGTCCCTTTTGAACGGGATATGGATTGATCCATACTGGCTGGTGTGAATTTAAATCAAATCTAAGTTTATTTGTGACATAAATAGTTGTGCACTGTATAAGGTAATGGATCTGACCCATGGCCTTTTTTATGTAAATTGTTTCTGTGTGTAATCTCAGTGCAATCTCAGGCCATACTTAGAGATTACCCATGACATGGACGGCAATGGTAAGCTGCAAAATTAGGGATAGGATACTAAATAAAACAGAATCACATATACTTTGCTGAGTAGAGCGCTACATAAACATATACATAAACATAACCACTATACTTTGCTGAGTAGAGCGCTACTATTACACCCAGTCCATACTCTTCAGTACATGTCGCCGCAGTGACTTGCTGCATAGAGGTACCAATCTGCATCACATACAAGATTAACATTTGTTATTTAGTTCTAGGATGAGGTACTGCATGAGGAGTCATGCCTACACAGAAAGTCCTTTTTACAGTGCGTGCTACTATGTACAGCACTGCTTCACTTGAGTACCCATCATTAAATTTTTAAGTTCTCAAGTTTTTAATGATAACTATTCTATATGTCAGCAAAGTCTTGTTTTGTTCTATTTTGCCTTTGCATAGTGTTATATAAAATGAAATATAAGCTGTACATATTAGCAGATTTACAATACATGGACACAAATATTCAAATACCCTAAGGTAGCAAAATTTATTTGACACATTATCCTAGCTCAGGGGTATTTCATTCAGTAGGGTCCTGTTTGTGGAAATTGTCAGGCCATGGTCCAGACCATCATAATTTCTATCTTATGTATGATTTTATATTATATCCTGTATACTGAAGTAGCCTTATAGTTCTAGTAGTTCATAAACAACTAAAAGACTAAACAAATTACTACTATATTATTCAATACATTTTAACACATTTTTTTTTAAATGCTGAACCAAATTATTTATAAAATATTTTTTTCCTTCAAGTAAAAAAAAGCCGTATTAAAGAAATAATAAAAAAAAAATTCAAAATTTAAAAGAAATTTAAAAAAAGTGCATTTTAAAGTGCGTGCTATTAGAAAAAGTTAATAAAATGGACAAGAAGATAAAACAGTGAGGCCCAGACCGTGAAGACAAGAATGTTCAGCCGCTTAAAATAAACATTGCCAATTAAACCTTTTCAAATGATTTGACTCATTTGTAAGTCGCTTTGGATAAAAGCGTCTGCTAAATGACTAAATGTAAATGATTTATTGTATCGATTTGGGTCTACATTGAACAACATCTGGATCTGGACCCAGATTGCGATCCAACTATTAGTGACCTGTGTCCTAGACTGTTGTGACACTCACAAATAATGTTTTAGTTAATTGGCCCAAAGCTTCAAAAGGAAAACTTGGAAATAAATTTAGGAATGCATTTGGAAATTAAATTTCCACAAAATAAACAAATCTGTCATAGCCACAAGGTGGTGCTAAATTATTATTCTTGTGAAATGTCTAGTGAAGTCATGTGTGCTCTGTCGCAGGATTTTGCTGGAAGGTGGCCTTCCATAATAAAATGTTTGAGCTCCAAACTATTACTGTTACTGTTTGTATTATTAAAGACTGGGTCAAAAAAGTTAGACAATTTGTTTAATAGCTTGGCTTTAGCCTGATTAAAGCACACATTTACTGTAACATTGTTAATTTTACAACGAATAACAAAGATTTTCAACTTTATGGGAATATTCCAGTATAACAATACCAATGGGATAACAGTTTTTAACCCTAATGTAAGGTAAATCTGCCTACCAAAGGTTTTAGTTTGATTATTATTTTATTTTTTTCTCTCCTTCCCGTTCTTCTTTGGACATCAGACATTGCACAACAAATCATAAAGTTCTGCTTTGAGATTTATATTGTACATGTTATAGAGGTCTGTATATTATTTAAAATAGTAAATAGAAAGATTTATGGATTTATTTAATTTTTTCTCCAACCAATATTATTGTTTTCGTCTATGTATGTAATTGATTTGTTAACATTTTCCCTTTATGGTGAAAAAGCAGAAGACAAGACATGGCACACCCACAGACAGACCACATTTGTTTGAAAAGGTTACTTCAATCTCATTCATTTCATTCTGTTTTTCATGATTCATCATTTATGTCGGCTAAAATTAGGACATTTCAACGTAACGTTTTATTGATTTGGCAAAACGTGATGTCTCTCGGAATATAATGTTTCATTCACAGTGATGTGTCTGAGGTCAGGGAAAGGAAAATCAGAGAATTTTTCATCATATGCTGGAAGATTTGCTGCATAGTGTGTGTGACTAGTACTGTTAACAGAAACTAAAATCAATAGTAATAGTTACAAAGCAGCAATGCTATAATTTTATTATTTATTATTATAATTTTTTTTTTTTTTACCATTTATTAAATTCTATAAGCTGGAAAGCATTTTTTAAGAAAATGTCTGTAAGATTAAAATTTATTGATGTGGTATTTTTTTTTAATTGTATATTTTAAATTATTGGAGAATTATTGAAGGTGCATAGGCAGCACTTGAGATCCTTTCTGTTTTCTGGGTTCAGTATCTTATTTCAGCAGTATGGTAAAATGCTTGTGACACGCTTGATTGCGAATTTATTTATTTATTTATTTTTTCTCCCTCCAAGTACATTAGTACCACTAGACCAAGTGTAATGGAAACGAAACGAAATCAAATCAGATCATTTAGGAGACTCCTAAGTGATTTTATCACTTAATTTTTGGGGTCAGAACACAGGGTTACATACAGAATCCCTGTAGCAGTGATGGTTAATAGTCTTGCATTCCAAGAATCCACATTGGTAACCTCAGGTAGCTGAAAGAAGTAAGCTGTGTCATATCTACCCCACATACCACTGGGCACATTCACTAACACAAACACACTCTATATGGGCCAAATTAAATTGGACTGTGGGAGGAAACCGGAGAACTCGAAGAAAACCCACGTGAACAGGGGGAGAAAATGGAAACCCCACCCAGACTGGTATTCGAACCTGAATCCCCAGCACTGAGAGGCGAACGTGCTAACCACTAAGCCACCGTGCCCCCCAACCCCAGGAAATAAAATTTACTAGAATTTTTTTTTATTAATTAAACATGAATTGTTGTTGTTCACTTCCAAAATGAGGATGGTCACATATTCTCACATTTTGGTAAATAATCTCTTGTAGGTGATTCCACAATACTCCATCATGCCTGATTCCAGCCAGTCCAACGTTGTGGTGGAGCCCAGCGGCTTTCTGGAAATCACAGATTACACTAGTCAACGCTTGGATGATGATGCCGCCATGGATCAGGAAGTGGACAGCAGCAATGATGAGGGCGCAACACCAAGCCCTATGGAAACATGCGCAGACCAATCGCAGTGAGAGAAGGAAACCCTTCACGCCAACTTTTACCATAACTGAAACTATACTAAGTGAAGTAATTCTGTGAGAGACAACGTGGATTTAGTGGTGGCGTGATTAATTGTTTTTCTTTAAAGAACTTCCTGATGGGAACTGTACAGTACTGTACAGTTTAAATAAAAGTATATGTTCACTGCACCTTAGATTTAATTACAGGACAGTATTCCACTTCAAGGTGAAACCGAAACCATTCCCAAAAGGAACTATAATAATGTTGCTTATTTTATCATACCAACGTTTATCATTCATACCATCTCTAATTTAATAGATGAACTCAAGCGATGATGTTTAGGAGCAGCATGATTTGTTTAAATAATGTGGAAACTGTACAGAGAGTTCTTTGGCTTACACACAATGCCATGTCTTTTTTTTTTTGATCATGGATTTTGAACTTTGACCATGGATCCATTAGTGTAAATAGCATTTGTAAGGTGATTGGTTGTAAGGCTGTAGTCTTATCCTTTTCACTCCTGAAAACTGCTCGCATTTTGGTCACTGCTAATGTACAATTAATCATTTTATAGTTTTTAATACAACATTATCAACCAAACTTTTTCCATGGTCTTCTTTACCCTTTAGGTAATTCCATGTGTTTTCATATGACATCAGACAAGTACATTACATTTAGTCATTTAGCAGATGCTTTTATCCAAAGGGACTTACAAATGTGAACACAAGTCAGTAAGTAGCTCGGAAAGATGCCTCCAGCTTTGTTTAATCTAGTTGCTATCTTGCATATTTTGAGTTGGAAAGCGTATTATTGTAGAAAATCCCAGGTTACTTGTTAATCAGCTGACACATTTGTATGCTTTAATGATCGGGTTAGTGTTTATGTGGGTGATTATCAGGATGGACAAGTAATACTGATGGACTTCTTGGTGGATTCCAGCTTATGTAATGTTCACCTTTGTAAATGAAGCATTCATTTTGCTGCCTTTATTTATGGTTCATGTGTCAAAGGGGCAAGAGGCCTTTGTGGAAAGTTAAATTGCGTCACCAAAACCCTGTATCACACACTCACCTGAGTTTCTCCATCTGTCCATGCCTCAGTACTATATTTCCATTAATTTCCCTGTATTGTGTTGGAGCTGGGACTTTCCACATCATTTCTTTAAAATCCACCAGGAGCTAATACATCCTCCTCTGGGAAAATTGGCAACCCCTAGGAATCACATACTACTTTTTATATATTTAACTGTACCTCTGGTTTTGCCTTAACCTTTTTGTATTTATGTGCAAAGGTCATGTTTTTTTGGGTGACATGCAGCGATTTTTAAGCAGCAATTTTCCTTTTTGAGTTAATTCACCTCCAGCTAGAACTAACTTGACACGGAACTGACAATGAATAGTTAATATAGTAATTCATTTGGTAGAAAACCTGGCAGATATGTACTAAACAAAGCAATTGTGTATCGGGTTTACAGGTTGGAATTCCCCGACAGATCAAACAATTCATTTAGGTGGATCAAGTTAAAGTAGTTTTGTATATAAAGGTGCAGAAGTAACTAAAGAAACACAGATGGCCTTTTTACTGATATAATGTCTGTCTGAAACGATCAGCTGATTGAATTCTCATTTTCAGTTTCAATTACTTTACACACACACAAAAAAAACAACAGTGTCATATAGGGGGAAACCCATTGCAAGCTTAACCTCCTCTGATTCACCACCTAATTTCCATACAGCGATTAGACTGTTTATCCATTTAACTTGTGCCTGGCGTAATAGACAATCAGCTGGATTGGGTTTCAGTTTCTGGGAATAGTTCTTATGGGAATAACCAACTTGAGGTTTACAATTAATTGTCAGGAGGGTAAAAGCAGTTGTGTGTATTTGGTTCAAAACAATTTGAGGTCACAACTCCAAATGTCTGTTTAAAGTCGCTGTAAAAAGTATAAAATAAGAAGTAAATGTCTTGACTTTAAGGCTCTAAATTAACACAGCATATTGTCAAGTCTATTTGTATTATTTTTAATTGTAACATTTCTTTATTGGTACGTCACTAGTAATCAGGTTAACACACTGCATAATTGACGTTACGGAATGAATTTGTTTTGAAGTTTTCTGTAAATAAGTCTGCAAATCCCCTGAAATTCACTACTACAGCTTTAACAGGTTTAGGGAAGGTCCTTCTTTTTTAATATAGACTTGTATGTATTATAGCTTAATTTTATTTTGCCAAACTGGTCCACGTGTGTAACATTAGCAGATTATGTTTCACAAGCAGTACTTTGTGAAAATGACTCCTGTCTATTGTTAACCCGTTTGGTGAGTTGGTCAAAGTATTCAGCTTGTTTCCTCCTTTATGCCTTTTTAAATTTAGTAACTACAGATTCTTCAGTTTTGACAGTTTTATGTTTTACAAATTGACTGTGGTTTGGAAGTAAATAAGATACATTATTGTGACTATTTTTTGTCATGACTGATGCTTTTATCTTTGATTAAAATCAAAAATATTTTTTTATAGAAGTGTAATGTCACACAGATAAACCATTCAATTTTTTCTTCATATGATCCTATCTTCAAAGTTTACTGAAGTTGCTTTTGTTGCAATATTCTGTATCCATGTGATTTTGAAATTAAGTCATGTAACTGGACTGTCATTTTCTTTCAAAAATATTTAGACCTGGTGAATACAAAATGTCACATAATGTTGTGTTTTCAATGTGGTAAACATAAAACCAAGAATCAATTTCACAAAGCAAGCTTATTAAAGTATTATTAGAGTTTACATCAGGTTTATTCCAATAACAAAAACCATGTGCAATCTGTTCTCTACCAATTCAAACAAGGCTAAAGCAATGAAAGGCAATATTCAGACAGCCTTAAATTTCAGTTTTGGTTTACAAGATGTCAGCTATTTCTGCCAAGCAGGAATTACTCATAAGGCATTTTTAAGAATGTAAAGAAATAAATTAAAAGAAAAAAACTTTATAGTTTAAAGTATTAATAAAGCCACATAGCAGCATTGTACACAGACTGTCAAAGCAATAATTGATGAGTTGATCTTCTCTATATAAATATACAACTAAACATATATCATATACAATAGATGATGTATATTTCACAACAAGAATATAAAATTAGGTGATTAAAATTAAACATTAATACAGTAGTTAGTGATGAACATAGGTGATGAATATGCTAAAGCTAAAACTTGTTTACATGAAACCCACGAAGCTACACCAATCTTTAGATTTTATTAGAGTATTTGCTGTATTTATTTTGTAGTTTGCTAGATACTGTGCCTTTTTAAAGCTGTAGATCTAATGTAAATGTAAATCAGACACGGAAAACCCAGTGGATCTTTCCTGTCCCAAAATGATTTTAGAGCTGGTGATCTGCCCAGTACATGCATTCTTTCTTTCACTGGACTGCATACAGATAGACATGCCATGGTCTATCATGCAATAAGAAATTTTAAGTAAGTTCAAGTAACTTATTTATATGGCGCTTTTTACAATATTACATTGTCAAAAAGCAGATTTACAGTTTTATAAGCCTTTAAACCCCCAAAAAAGCAAGCCGAAGCAACAGTGGCAAGAAAAAACTCCCTATTGTGTTGTTATTTTAAGGAAGAAACCTTGGGAAGACTCAGTAGGGGACTCATCCCCGTTCAGTGGCCTGGCAGCATCGACAGTATAGGACAGCCATGTACAGATTGTGTGATGGTCAGATGTCTGTATTTAAATTTGCCTTCTCTGTGTAATTTGTGTATCTGCCCAGCACCCAAAGCATTCTACTCTGGATAGGCATGTAAAATGTTATATTGTTAAAAAGTTACAATTGGAAAATATATATGCAAAGTTGAGGGTGTAGAATTATTTATTTTAAGTAAAAACTAAAAACAATGAAGTACATTTGCTGAAGCAGGTAATCAGAATCAGAATATCTTTATTGTCATTATACCAGGTATAACGAAATTAAGGTGCCATACTTTTCAGTGTCACATACATAAATTTAAACAGATAAAGATTTAAAAGAGTTTTAAAAGAGTACACTATAATTTACAATTTACAAAAAAATTTGAAAGAAAGAAAGAATCTTGTTTACAATAGTGTATAAGAATGTATAACCTGAGTTGAATTGTATTTATATATTGCATGTTTTTTATTTCTTTATTTTTATTGCACATTCAAAAATTGCACCAAAAATTGCACATTCAATAGTGAATTATGACTGTAAAAAAAAAAATTTACAATGCACCATTTAGTGTTCGTACAGCGGTTGGGTAAAAGCTATTTCTGAGCCGGTTTGTTTTTGTTTTTATTGCTCTGTAACGTCTACCTGATGGTAGCAGCTCTAGGAGATGGTGACCCGGGTGAGAATTGTCTGTAATAATTTTGTGAGCTCTCTGCAGACAACAAGAACTGTGTAGATCCTCCCGGGTGGGTAGAGAGCATCCAATGATCTTCTCTGCAGACCTCACTTTTCTCTGTGCTGCAGTGCAGCTGGAGAACCACACACAGAGTCTGTGAGTGAGGATGCTCTCTATGGTGGAACGGTAGAAGGACACCAGCAGTCTCTGATCGATGTTATTTTTCCTGAGAGTCCTCAGGAAGTAGAGTCTCTGCTGTGCCTTCTTTGCCAGTTTTTTGGTGTTCACTCCCCAGGTGAGGTCCTCCTCGATATTGATACCCAGGAAGCGAAAGTTTGTGACTCTTTCTACACAGTCCCCGTTGATGAATATAGGTTTGATGTCTTTCCTCACCTTCCTGAAATCTATGACCAGCTCCTTCGTCTTTGATGTATTTAGACTTATTTAGGTTATTTTCTGTGCACCATAATGACAGTCGTTCCACTTCATCCCGGTAAGCTGTCTCGTCGTTTCCAGAGATGAGTCCCAGAATAGTGGTGTCGTCTGCGAATTTAACTATGGTGTTGCTGGTGTGAGAAGTGGTGCAGTCATGGGTGTAGAGGGTATAGAGCAGGGGACTCAGCACACAGCCCTGGGGGTGCCCGTGCTAATACTAATGGCTGTGGAGGTGTGAGGTCCTATTCTAACCCTTTGTCTGCGCCCCGTCAGAAAGTCTTTGATCCATAGACAGGTGTGGTAAGACAGACTCAGGTCCAACAGTTTGCACATCAGTCTGTGAGGGATGATGGTGTTAAAGGCCGAGCTATAATCCACAAAAAGGAGTCGGGCGTAGGATCCTTGCTGCTCCAGGTGGTTCAAGGTTGTATGAAGAGCCGTGACCACTGCGTCCTCTGTCGACCTGCCAGCCCTGTATGCAAACTGATGTGGGTCAAAGTTGGATGGAAGAAATGAAAGTATGTGATTTCTGACCAGTTTCTCGAAGCACTTCATGACCACCGGGGTTAGAGCAACTGGGCGGTAGTCATTAAGGCTGATTATCCATGGTGTCTTTGGTAGCGGAACTATGGTTTGATTGTGAGAGTGACCTGTTAAAGATCCTAGTGAGAATTCCAGAAAGTTGATCAGCGCAGTCCTTCAGCACACGCCCAGTGATACCGTCAGGACCTGTCGCCTTTCTTGGATTGATGGACTTTAGTGTGCGTCTTACATCCTCCTCCTTCACAGTAAGGGTGTTACTGCTGACAGTAGGGTGCAATATGTCGTTTCCCTGCGGTTCCTCAAAGCGTGCGAAGAAGACGTTTAGCTCCTCTGCCAGTGTAGCATTTCCCCTTGTTATCTCCCGATTATTTTTTAAATTTGTGAGGTGTTGTACTGCCTGCCAGACTTGTCTTGTGTTGTTGCTTTCTAGGTGTTCGTCAATCATCTTTTTGTAGTCATCCTTTGCCTTCCTGATGCCCCGTTTCAGGTTGGAACGTGCCGAACAGTAAAAAGCCCTGTCGCCAGACTTGAAAGCAACGTACCGTTCTTTAAGTAACTGTTGGACCTCTTTTGTCATCCAGGGCTTCTGGTTGGGATATACTCGGATATGTTTGTCCACTGTGACCGTGTCAATGCAGTTCTTTATATAGCATAGCACACTGTCTGGGCCAGACCTTTGGGCCAGGTTTTAATAGTTCTGGTTTTAATATGAGTACTATTTCTGAGGGGGGTGTAGGATGGGACTAGGAATAAGGGTAAATGATCAGATTGACCCAGATGTGGTAGTGGTGTAGCTTTATAACCTAGTTTAATATTTGTGTACACCTCGTCCAATGTCTTTGCTCCTCTGGTAGCACACTTAACGTGCTGATAGAATTTAGGAAGCACTGTTTTTAAATCCACATGATTGAAGTCCCCCGCTATAATGTGTACGGCATCAGGATACTGACTCTGTTGCTGGTTAATATTGTCGTACAAAAAAGCTAGCGCCGAGTTAGCATTAGCATCCGGTGGGATATAAACAACAGTTAGCATGACCACAGTAACCTCTCTTGGTAAGTAAAAGGGTCTGCATTTAACAGTCAGAAATTCCAAGTCCGGGGAACAGTGACTGACAACAATTTCTGTGTTGGTACACCATTTGTTGTGAATATACACACAAAGTCCCCCTCCTTTAGACTTACCGGAGGCTATGTTTCTATCCTGTCGCTGTACTGTGCGGTCCATTAACTCGATAGTGGAGTCTGGAATAGCTGGATGTAGCCAGGTTTCAGTGATGAGAAGAACGCAGCTGTCCCTGGCGATGTTGTTTGTTGCCATATGAAGTTGCAGTTCATCCATCTTGTTAGCAAGTGATCTTGCGTTGGTGAGAAAAATGCTTGGAAGCGGTGGTTTATGTGGTTGTTTACGCAGTTTTTCTAGCGCCCCTCGCTTTTGTTTTCTCTCCCTTTCCCGCCTTCGCCTTTTCCCCGTGGGGATAGTGATCAGGTAATATTCAAACATTCAAATCTATGCAGTTCACATTTGTTGTTGGCAAAACTGCATAGTTTGCAGCACCACTGGTTTGCATTTGTTTTACAATAAATAATATATATAATAATTCATCCATCCATTATCTTCCGCTTTATCCTCTACTAGGGTCATGGGGGGGTTCCCCATGCCTATCCAGGGAAGAACATTTCGGGCGCTGGGCAGATACACCCAGGATAGGGCACCAATCTATCGCTGGACACACACTCACTCACACAGACACACTCTATATGGGGCATGTTTTTGGACTGTTGGAGGAAACTGGAGAACCTGGAGGAAACCCACGTAGGGACACGGGGAGTATATGGAACTCCACCCAGATTGGGATTCGAACCAGGAATCCCTAGCGCTAAGAGGCAAACATGATAACCACTAAGCCACCTCAGCCCATAAATAATAAATAAATAAAGTTTCTTTTCAGACTCTATAGCGTTATTTGGACTGTGAACTTTGTCCCTCTTTACTGTGAACATGTATGTTTTCTGAAACAGCCTGCTTAAACACAGTACGTTTGTTCAAGTGACATTTGTCAGCGAAAATGTCATAATCATGACCAAACCTGTAACATAAATGTGCTCGTAGCTTGTATATGAATGACCTTATTATTCTCATTCATATTGGATAGATGTTGAGTCTCTTGGAGAGCTGTCAAAACCTTGGTTTCTCTGTAATCGTTGGAATGGCAGTGCCTGCGATGGTAAACCAGAACTTGTCCAGATGAAATCAGGAAATAACTTCCATGCTTGGATCTCTTTAATGCAGCCCTCACACTTACTGATTGAGTAAACATCATATGGTCAAGCCAAGATGTTCAACTGTGTGTCATCTGCATAAGAGTGAAATCACTAATTTATCCCTGCACATGACAAAATAGGATGAAAAAGTATTTTTACACGCCCACTGTAGTATAATTTGTCTATAAATTTGTTATAAGTACACCTCTTTTATAACAATGTATCCTTATTACCAATAAAGAAAACAAAAAAGAAAGAAATATAGATCAACTTGGAACAAAGAATAATTTTATTAACTTTGTTTTTTAGTTGGGCGGCATGGTGGCTTAGTGGTTTAGCATGTTCGACTGTCAGCGTTAGGGATTCCAGGTTCGAATTCCCATTTGGGTGGAGTTTCTATGTTCTCCCTCGTGTCCACGTGGGTTTCCTCCAGGTTCTCCGGTTTCCTCCCACAGTCCAAAAACATGGATCAAGTCAAGTGAGTTCTCCAAATTGCCCCATATAGAGTGTGTTTGTGTGAGTGAGTGTGTGCCCAGCGATAGATTGGCGCCCTGTCCTGGGTGTATCTGCCCAGCGCCCGAAACGTTCTCCCCTGGATGGGCATGGGGAACCCCACCACGACTCTAATATAGGATAAAGCGGAGGATAATGAATGAATGAATGAATTTATTAACACTTTAACCTGCAAAACAAAAATGAATTTTTTAATTTTTTTTTTATTATCAAAATGAGGAAGTCAGAACTAATGGCTACAATGCGCCAGTTTTGCAGCGCACAGCTTTTCTGAAGTAGCTTTCATAAAGCGGGATGATTGCTGGATATACGCGTCACGTTTTCGATTAAAAAACTCAAGCGGCTTATCAGCGTGATTGGGGTGTAATGTCTTTAAGTGACGCCTTCATTTATTTGGCTTCACGCTGTCCGCTGCCAACATTTAAAGACACAGAAGACACGCCGGTCTTTCTTCGTCTCCACCTTCGTTACAGTGAAGCGAGGCGCTACATACACTTCGTCATTTTGCCTCGTTTTAACTTTCGGTTGACTTTTGTTGCTCTCATTATCTTCGTCTCTCTCTGCCATCCCTGTTAAATATTTCTCCATGTTGTCTCTTGAGGGTTTGTTCAGTACACTTAATATAACTTGCTCTGTGATATCTTGTTATGCGCCCCACTATTTGAGAAGCACTGGTATAGGGCAAACTGAAGTGGTCCCAGTACTGACCCTGGTGAACCACTATTGTTAATTTTTGACCAGTCAGAACATTCATTATTTACAAAGGTGAAATGATGGCAATGATCTGTCAAGATTGGACTAAAACGTAGTAAAATGGCATGATCTATAACATGGGTGTCAAACTCAAGGCCCGCGTAATACAATTATATCCGGCCATGAGATCATTTTACATTAATCTAATATTGTTGTTATTTATGGCCCATCGATATGAAGCGCTGACAACACAAAGAACTGCAGATCCCATAATGCAGTTCAACTGCTGCTTAGTGATAGTTTACCTGGGAACATTTCTGCATCTTTCAATTCAAGCGTCTGTTACTTAATAATCTTCTGTTTTTTTTCCTTTTCATGTTTAAAAACATTTAATTTTAGTGTGTAATGTAAATGTTTATTCTGTTCAGCCCGCGACTTAAACCATGAGTTTTGGCTCCTGGTGCAATTGAGTTTGACACCTGTGATTCATAATGTAAAAAGCTGCACTAAAGTCTAGTAATACTGTGCTGTCAGTACTATGAGGAATGAAACCTGGCTGATAAACTACAGGGTTGTTAAGGGTATTTGTACTGAATGAGTGTCTATAGTATATTGATTGTTGATTACATTATTATATATGTTACAAGATTCAAGTCTTGTTTTATTATTTGTTTTAATTTTAGAATTGAAGTCATACAATAACTGCTTGTAGAACTAACATCAATGTTCCTCTTTCCACCACATCCTGAAAGGTTCTGAAACGGCAAAATTTTTTATAAGATTTCAATCTGTTGGGATGCCACGAAGGCAGATAATATTTAACAAGGTGTACTTAATATTTTAATGTCATGGATGCCAATAATATTGTGTGCTGTATGATTTGTGTGTAATGTATGATTTCACATGACTTCGCCAACAGAATGGAGCAAGCTTTAATTGTTCACATCTCTATGTGCTTAAGGGCATTTAAGAACACTCAAGATCATTCAGAAATTCAGTGTTTGCAGGATCTCCAAAACAAACATAACATCACTCCAAAAGGTTAGCTTTTAGTTAATTCTAAGATTATGGGATTAAAATGAGACATACACACCTTTGCTTATTTATTCTATGTCAATGAAAGATAATTGCAAATACATTTCTTTCCTTCTGTGCATTGCCCATATTATAAATCTTACAAATGTCTTGTTCATTTTTAAAGTTTTCAAGTTTTAGTCAACTGCAGAATATATGAAACAGCCTTTATGAGAATATAAACACATAAATATAAGTAAATGTATATTTGGTATTCTTTATTTTTTTTCACTTTAAGCATGTCACATATGATTTATCCTATGAATAACCTTCTAAACATATTAAAAAATAAAATTGGTAATTTTTCAAGGTAATGTGTTTAAGATTTAGCACAAAAACTTGATAAATTTAACTGAGCAAGTATAAAATTTACATCTGTTAATCATGACAACTTTGACATTATTTGTTTATATTAAGGATTTACCAACATCAGACAATGGTCATTATTAGATGAAATTTAAACAAATATAAGATAAATTACACTATACTTATATATTAACTTCTGTTGGCTACACAGTCTTGAGTTTGTATTGTATTCATTTACTTATTTCTTTGAAAGTTATAAATAAATTCTATTGCCAGAGTGCAGGTGCAGGTTATTGCTGTTGTAATGACTTATCTTGCTTCCATTGACATCTAAACAGAGACACAGATTTAGCACAGTTGTCTCTCTCACACTAAAGAGTGCCTCATATCCCCCCTGCCTGATCCAGGCCAGGCCCCAACAGGCCTGTGTCAAATTCTTCCCCAACCCAGGAAAAAAAAAGTTCATGACCATTTGTGTCCTCAGCTTGTTGACCACTTGGAATTTGAAGGGCAAAATACCAAGGTGTGAACCGTGCATTGGAGCTATTAGTTGCTCAGCTGTTAGTTCAAGCCCTCATTTTATTCCGGCTTCATTATTGTATTGCATTGCTTGCCGGTCTCCCAACTTGCACAATCAGACCTTTACTTATTCAAAACTCTGCAGCTGGACTTGTGTTCAACCAGCCCAAGTGAACACAACACTCCACTACTCATCTCTCTCAATTGGCTCCCTGTAGCTGATCACATTCAGCAAGGCACTGACTCTGGTCTACAGGAAAATCTCTGGCTCTGCCCCATCTTACCTTCAATCTATATTTTCAAAATACATTCCGATTTGTTCACGTCACTCTAGTGATGAATGTCACCTGGTGATTTAACCTTACTGTGGTGCTAATTCGCACTCCGTAGCATTCACCACTGCTAAATGGTGAAAAGATCTTCCCAACTCTGTTCATAAGGGAAGTCATTTAGCATCTTTAAGAAATAACTCAAAACACATCTCTTCCACAAACACCTGATATGAAAATGGGGTGGGGCACTGGTTAGGATGTTGATCAGGGTTGATAATTCTACAGTGTAGCTGGTTTTTCCATAACAACTGACTTGTGGTGTTCTCATTTGTAAGTCGCTTTGGATAAAAGTGTCTGCTAAATGACTGAATGTAAATGTAATCACAAGGCAATTCTTTTCAGTGGTGCTGTACTTTTGTTTTCAGACTGTGAGCTTACGGCTAATGTATAGCAACAGGCGTTCTTCTCGCTACACCAACCTGTAGGTCATCTGCTAAAGATGAGAGCAAAGAGAATGCAGAATTGGGCAAACAAAGAGTGTGCGGCTGGCACTGTTCTGTCCACTGGAGTGGATCTGGTGATGATCGAATAGTTGGGTACAACCGGGATGCTGGGTGGGCACTTGCAGTGGTCTTATTAATTTGGGAACACACCGGCCCATGCCCTAGGTACAAACCGATAACCATATTAAATCCCATGTAAGAGTTGTGTTCATCAGATGCTGTTTTTCAGGGGACATGTAAGTTCAGAGGCTCAGCCAATATTACTTTGTTAAATCCAGTTTGAATAAAAGTGAGCTGCACCTAACTGTTCAAGCAGTGCGGCAATGAGAGGCATAGGCTAGGCATCTAGTTTAGACTTGTTGAATTTTATAAAGTCCACAGAGAGGCAGACTTACATGTCTGCCTTGGGAACGAAAGCTACCTGGCTGCACTTACTATGGTACTCCTAAATTGCTCCCAAATTAAGCATAGTTGCAATTATATACCAAAATACTTTTTTATGTTCAGATAAAGGTTTGGGTGGTTGGGTAACAACCTGGGGTCTCAATGTAGTGTTTAATAAGGTTGCTATGACTAGGCAGAATAGAAAGAGCTACATGGGCAGCTAGAGCTGCCCTATTTATTGCATTGGGGTGGGAATTTTACTATTGCACTTATACTTGGTCTGAGCTATTCCATCTCAGAAACTACTGTCACCAAAGTTACATTTTTACATAATTTTAGGAGACTAAGGTGGTACACAACACTTCACACTTGCACTACATGCTACTTAGCATAATGGCACTTCTTTTGTATATCACTTTACATAAACCTCTAGGATTATTCATTCGTTCATTCATAATCTTACACTTAATCCACTACTAGGGTCACGAGGGGGTTCCTCATGCCCATCCAGGGGAGAATGTTTCGGGCACTAGGCAGATAAATCCAGGAAAGGTTGCCAATCTATCGCTGGGCACACTCTCTCACACACACACACACACAAAACACACTCTTTATGGGGCAATTTAGAGCATTCAATTTACCTTGAATCCATGTTTTTGGACTGTGGAAAAAACCAGAGAACCTGGTGGAAACCCATGTAGACACGGGGAGAACATGAAAACACCATCCAGATTGGGATTCGAAACTGGAATCCTCAGAGAGCTGAGAGGCAACTGTGCTAACCACTAATCCACGTGCCGCACCCTCTAGGATTAATGCAATTTATTTTTCCTTTGCTAAATGATCTAATGGCCTGACTAATGGTCCATCACAATTCCTACAAAAGGGACCTCGAATAATGGAAAGGGCCATGAAGAGGCTTTTTTGGAGTGGATGGCATGTTCACTAATTAGCATTCGCAACATTCCTTTCACCACCTATATAGCCAAGCCAATGGATGGTTGAGTGTATTTTTTTTTTTTGAAAATCAGGTTATCATAAGCTGTTTGGAATAATACTGGCTGCTTGGTACTAATAATTAAGTAACTTTTGTCTTTGTGTGTCCTACTTCACTTTGTATGACTGATCAATTAAACCTAAAAAGAAAACATTTTATTGCACACAAAAATGAATACACTGCACCAGGCATCAGTCATCACCAACATTTACTCGAAAGGCATGATGCAATGTCTCATCTTTTGTCTGCTCCTCCAAAAAGAAAAACCCAAAGGGAATCCCCCAAGGGAAGGAATATTTTCCCCTGTGTCTTTCTGACACAGAACTGATGCAGAAGAACTGAAAACCACCTTCACATTTAGTGTAGCGCATGCATTGTAACAAAGTGTTGCAGTAGGATCCCAAAAAAAAGTTGGGCCAACTGGTCCCCAAAATCAGCTGATAGATTGGATCAGTACTAGCCTTTGGGATATTTGTGAACATCATCAGGCACACATTTTACCCGCACCTTCAATCCCATGTCTAACTTTGAGCCAGCCTTTGATGTTTTAAGGTCTGATTAGAAAAGAGAAACATGAAAAAACAAATGGGTGAGATTCTCCATTGTATGCCAAGCAAACCTCAGCCGATATTACAACCTCATCTACCACATCTATACGCTAATTATGTTGTTTCTGAAGGAAGCTGAGAGACAAGTAGTTTTAACAACAGAGATCGAACACCGCTGTTACAAATGTCCATAATGGTGAGGAGCAAACCCCGATTAAATTTGCAATGCTGGTGAGTGAAAATAAATGATCAGCCACTAACAACAAAGCGCACTTTGGTTGGTGGACTATCGAAGAACTGGGTTCTACAGAATGTTCCACTGAAGGTGCTGCACCCTAAATGACCTTAGTCACCTAAGCAGATAGAGTTTGATCTGTCCTTATTTTATTTTTTTTATAAAGTCCTGTAATGTCATCCAATCAGTCCAGCTTAGTGTTAAGGTGACCACCCATGTACTCATATGTGTCCACTTTGTCGATGCCCATTCCCTGGATATTCACCGGTATTGGGTGAGGGTGACTCCACTATCAGCTCCTTAGTTTTCTGTCCAGAATGACCTGTCTGTATTCTTTGCTGTCCTCAGTGTACTGCAGTGTACAAGGTGAAGTGGAACTGCAGTGCCTGGAGCCCCTGTGGAGTCCCTCTATTACAGACCACAAGTAAGACAAGCCACGTTACCTCACATATTGTGGTTGGTGTGTAAGTTAGTCCATAATCTAGTTCGTCAGTGCCACCAGCCTGTAGCTGTTTAGGTCCTTTGGTTTTTAGGTAGTCTTAGGCACCAGTAGCATGCAAGGGATTTAAACTCAAAAAGGGCTTTAATTGTCACTAGATCAAATAAAATGCTCTAATCATTGACACTGAAACACACAGCATAGTCGTCGCTTCAGTTGCATGTGCTCCTGTTCACCTCTCACTAGACACAGAAGGAAGAGACCATTAATAACTCAAAAAGGCAGCAGGTGTTTCCAGTCACCTGATTCAGATTTTTTTCTTCCTGTTAACATAATTTGCTCAATCACATACTTGAACCATATATCATTTTAGTAAAGCTGTGAATTTTGGAGATATACCATGATGGCTAAAGTAGCAATGTAAAAAGCAAAATACTTTATTAAAAATGTTTTATACATTAAAAAAATAGCAATTATAATGATGGACACGTCTCCTACAGCTTCTTCCTGTCCATGTCTTTATGTTTGTATTTGCTTGTGTGCTAAAAGGTGTTTTTTTCGGGCCCCCAACCTGTGCTTATTAAAGCATAGTTTGGGAGCAGGTTGTTTTTTATCACCTATTCTCCTGATGTATCACTTTTTTTGCCTATTTCTGATGATAGCGCCGCTGTGTTCGGCTGCCGTCGACTGTTCTAGGGTCGTACAAGCATTTCACTGTGTATAACTATGCATGTGAAGAATAAACTTGACTTGACTTGATGTGGGGTATCCCCCACAAGTTTTAGTGATAATAAATTATATTTTTAATACCATGACTATTTATTCAACAAGTATTTCCAACAACATTAGATAACTTAAGAAGATAAAAAGTTTCCTTATTAAAGAAACACCCAAACGTGAGCGAAACTGACAAACAGGGTTGGAAAATATATTGGAATACAAGATGAATTTCAAAACCAAAAAAAATCTTTAGATTTGATTTTTAAATTTGATAAAAATTATTTGTTTCTTCATGTCAGTATATGGGTGGCACAGTGGCCGATTGGTTCGGTCGTTTGCCTCTTAGTGCTGAGGATTCCAAGTTCGAATCCAAATTTAGTTGGAGTTTCCATGTTCTCCCCGTGTCTGCATGGGTTTCCTCAGGATCGTCCGGTTTTAAACCACAGTAAGAAAAAAATGTATTAAAGGTAAATTTAATGTTCTAAATTGCCCCACATAGAGTGTGTTTGTGTCTGTGCGAATTAATGTTCCCAGTAGAGTGACCAGATGTCCCCCTTTGTGTGGGACAGTCACTCAATTTCGCTACTTTTCACGCGTCCCGCAAATTGAGACGTTGCCCCGCATTGCTATTGGAAAGTCAGACTCCAGTTTTGAAATGCGTGTTTTTATATTCTGGCATTAGATGGCTGTGTTGTCTGTTATCGGGGGAGAGGCGGGCTGTTTGAATGTCAACCAATAGGGAACACGGACGCATGTTAAGGGCGCGCCCACCAACACAAACAATGAAAATAAGGTCAGAACAGCACCGACATGAGAAACTACAGGAAAGCACATTAAAGAACTGTTTGTTCTGTTCAATTGTACACAGTCGGGTGTTTTAATTTGAGAAGCACTGTGAAATAGTATGCTTACTATGTTTTCTTACGTTAAAGAAAGGTACATTTAAATAAGATATACAAGTTATATATACATATACTGTTTGGAGAAATTAAAGAATGTTCTGTTTAAATGTACATACACACACACACACACACACACACACACATACATATATATATATATATATATATATATATATATATATATATATATATATATATATATATATGATACGTTTTTATTTGCAGTGTGTGCTAAAGGGGCAGAATAGAGATGTTGCTTTTTTGTTTTAAGTTAAGGAAGATTAGAAAAAAATAGATTTAACTGAAGATAGTTTTCTTTATCTAAAAACTTCATGTGTCTCTTGTTAGCGTTATGCATACCTCTAAACTCAGACAAGCACACTTTAGAGTGCAATTTATGGGCCAGGAGACTTTCTTTGTGACACCCTCTTCCTCCCATTTTCAGTAAAATGTCTGCCCACTGATTTAAAAGCCATGCTTGGACATGCGATCCTTTGCATATTAATCTTCAATTACCTTGCCTTTCATGTGATGTTTTTGTGAGTTTCTTATTTTGCTCTATAACAACTTTTGTTTTAACTTTTAATACAGTTAAATACAATTTAATTAACTAAATACAGCTTGAACTAATTGCAAATCTGTATAAGAAGATAAAGCTGTATTCCTTTATCGCAAATGACATCACAAAATATTCCTAAATTAAATATAACTTAAGGTTATTAATGCTGCTTTCAGAGCTTGTAATTTTGTTCCAGTAAATGACATTCCAGTAAACTTGTCTTCTAAAGAAACATATTTGTAATTGTTCAGTGGTGGCATCAAATCCAAAGACAACTGATGGTATCATTAAAAAGGTATGGAGTTGAAGTTCTCGACAACAGCCATTTATTTTAATGCTGAACCAAATATGAGCCTCAACCAAACATTTTCTAAAATATTTCAAGTATTCGCTGGAATGTTATTTTATGCTTTGGCATTAGAGAAACAAAACAGTCTTGTAATAAAGTGTTCACTCGATGTTCATAACATTTCTACTCCACGGTTATGTATAGATCATGTTATGTAGTTTCAGTCTACATACATATATAATGATTTTGAATGTTTTAAAATATGGAGGCCTCACTACATTCCTTTATGATTAATTTCTGTATTAATACTTTTCAGACCATATTGACTTTATGTTCTGTAAAATAAATATATATATAACATTTGACAACAGTGAGATCACAAGATCACTTGAGTTTTGGGAGTTTTATTTTTACAAATGTATCCACCAAAATAATAGCACAACTATGATGAAAATCGATACTGAAATAGCAATAGTATTTTAGACATTTGTTTTTACTGATATAATGATTAAAATAATTTTTCTATTTTTTAAAATAAAGTTTCTGTGTTTTTATATTCTTAAATATAGTTTCTATTATTCTATCATCTTAATTGCTTAATTGACTGTGGGGGTATATAAATGCAACTAGGTCAGCTAGTACTTGGGTAGAATATACCCCTACAATTGTATATTTTTATCTAAGGGTGTTGTAGATTTGTTCAAAAACATTTAACCTCTACTGGAAATTCCAGAAATCTTCCAAATATTGGCAGGTGCAAATTATATCCATTATCTATATATCTTTTTCTATATATCTTTTTCAAATGAGAATTTAAAGAACAGAACAGTGAGAGAGGAAGTACGAGACAAACACATTGCACCTGAAATGATATGTATTTAGACTATACAGTTTAGTATACTAAAGGCTCTTACTAGGCTGTTTTAGTATACAGCACAAAATAAATATAGTTCTGTTTGCTGCATTGCTTGCAGCAGCACATTTTCTATTGTCCATTGTGGGTCATTCATTCATTCATTCATTCATTCATTCATTATCTTATGCTTTATCCTCTATTAGTGTTGCAGTGGGGTTCCCCATGCCCATCCAGGGGAGAACATTTCGGGCGCTGGGCAGATACACCCAGGACAGGGCGCCAATCTATCGCTGGGCACCATTGTGGGTTAAATGACAGTAAAATTTACACCGTGGTTGAATTCATTAAATCTTCTTATCTTACATAATTTAAACAACCATGTTATTTTCTAGGTTCGAGCTAGCTTATAATAATTATTTTATTGATGATCATATCACTCATATTATATTATATTATATTATATTAATCATATCAAATGATATTATTAATATAGAAACGTGATAAGGATTGTAACTTTCAGACAAATAGAGAGTGATCTATAGGAATTACAAAAAGTTACCCATAAAATTTAGACTGTTTCTTAACATTTGATTTCAATCTGCAGACTACACAATTTAGTCTGCAAAATACAGTGCTGCAGATATGACTCATCAGAAACTACTTCATTTCCATTCCTTTTCGTGGTGTCTCAAGCGAGTGTCTGCTTTTGATGTCTGTTTTCCATAGAAAATGGTTAATTCTAAAAGACATTTGATGCACTGTGATCTAATAAAAATGATGTTTAAAAAATGATACTTTCTCTATCCTATGGCTGTAATTATATGTAATGATGCTTTGTCTTTCTCTATTGCTTGTCACATGATTACATATAATTACAGCCATAGGATAGAGAAAGTATCCTGTTTGAATTCTATAGTTTAACGTATTGGGACATTTGAAATGAAGTAAATAAAAATAGTTTTTGTTGTATTTTTATGGGTCCCATTAGTTAAATTGATAAATTTCTGATGAACACCAACACATGCAATATTAAATTGTGTTCTTAAAATCTTTTTTAACCTTTAATTGATAGGATGTAGAACCACCTTTATCAGCAATAACTTAAAAAAATGTTTTTTCTTTAACTTTGGACAGTCTCTGAAATAATTCTGTAGGGATTTTGACCCCTTATTTACAACATTTAATTTTATTGATGTTTGTGTGCATTTGATTAAGCACAGCTTTATCACAGAATTTTAACTGTGTTGAGGTCTGGAATACATCTCTTGTACATTTAATGATGCTATATGGATTATTTTCATGTTACAATTTACCCAGTTTCTGCCATGTCTTTGGATAGATGGCCTCACATTGTAAAATACTTTAGTATATGGATGAGTGAATGGTTAAGTTACTGATTGCAAGTTAAGGATACTTAAGGCACTTAAGGATCTCATAGTACTTCATAGCATAATCTATTATAAATCATTAATTTCAATTTAAACTTACTAAATTACTACAAAGCAACCCAGATTTCCGAGTCCATCTCAAATATTGGTCATTACAATGTTATTCAAAGTTATGTTATGATTCAAATTCAGGAAGACAAATAACGCATATTATTACCAGTAATAAGGGTGGTATAGTGGCGTAGTGATTAGCATGTCTGTCTTTCAGTGATGGGGATCCCCAGAAATCGTGAGTTTTCAAATTTGCCTTGTGTCAATGTTTTCTTCAGGTTTTCCAGTTTTCTCCCACAGTCCCAAAGAATGGATTTAAGTTGACTTTGCTGCTTGAATTGTCCATATATTGTGTGTTTGTCTGTTTTACTACTAGTAATTATTCTACTACTAAGATTACTACAAATTTATTTAGAAGCTTAAGCAATTACCAAGACATTCATGACTAACAAGTAAAAGAAACAATTCTCTATTCAATACCAAGGTCTGTTTGTATTTTTAAAGGGTTCTCATCCATACTTGTACATCTGGGCTTAATTAATGCATTGCATCTTAAGCACATAGAACACATGAGGTGACTATGTGCATTCTACCAACTAACATTACTACACAGTGTCTGACCTTTGAGTGATCATTAAAATTTAACATACAAAAGTGTAAATTTTACATAAAATTACATAATTAAGTAACAAAGATGAATAAAACAAATCTGTATCGAAATATACTGGCACAGTGACTTAGTGGGTTGCACATTCACCTCTCAGTGCTGGGGATTCAGGTTCTTCCCTTGTCCACGTAGGTTTCCTCCAACAGTCCAAATACATCTATTCAAGGTAATTTGAATCATCTAAATAGCCCCATATAGAGTGTGTTTGTGAGTGAACGTGCCCAGTGATGGAACATTCTGCCCTGGAGGGACATGGGGAACCTAGTTGAGGATTAATTAAAATATAATGAATGAATTAATGTAAATATATCCAAATAAATATTTACAAACATAAATGGGAACACAGAAAGCTGGTGGATGCCATCTAAACACACTCTAGCAAATAGCTTTGGAAGCACATTGGATTTGTTGCTGGTTCATCATCAGAGGGCAAATTTAAAAAAGTATACATGTTTTTAAACTGTCATAGGAAACCTATGTTCAAGCATAAATGCAGAGAACACACGAAATCTACACTAAAAGGACTCTGTTTGCCCATCCAGATAATAAGTCTAGTGCCATCTTGATGTAAGGAAAATGTGGCAATAGTGTCTTTGAAGTTAGTGACATCATATAAGCTAGTTGTGGCTGTTGTAGTCTGCATCGTGTAATTGTACATTTATTTCAGTAAATAACTAAGAAAAAAAGTAGATAGATGTATTTCTTTTTAGATGTGTTCTGCAAGTTCACAGACTGTAGTCCATCTGGTTTCCAACATACTTTGTAAAACAACAGCCAGAACAGCAATAGCAAAAGCCAGATAAACTGAGAGAGGCAACCAGATAAGCTAATGACTAACAGTCGGTAGAACCTGAGAAAGGCAGCCAGCTACTCACTGACCGGGTCAGTATGTGCCCCCATTCTTTTGTTTTCGTTTTCCCTTTTATTAATTTTTTGTAGGGTGTGCATTTGTTCATGTGTTCTTTGAAGCATAATAGGAAAATTTGCATGCAGCCCGAGGTATAGTTTATGTGATTGGATTGGCATGTATTCTGAGTTATATTTTTACTGCCTTTTATTATGATATACATTTTTTATGTATATAGTTTTTTTCTATGGGAGTAACAGTTTGTGACAGAATTTCTGTCTCTAAATGCAATTTTGGAATTCTTTGGCTGCTGGAGGTAGACATCAAAATGTGTGGGATGCTAAAGGCAGACATGATGGTATGGGGGATTCTGGAGATGGATATAAATAAAACAGGGGTTGCTGGAGATGTAGGTGATGATAAAATAATTTTAAAAACATTTTTTTAAATAAAATGTTTTTTTTCTAAATTTTAGAAATAATGAGCAGTGTTGAGTTAACCTCATGGGTGCTAAACAGAGGAGGTTATGCTTGTGCATGAACAGTCATTTAGTACATGAACATGCACACAGGCAATAAAGTACAAATGGACTCGGGATATGCACTCAGCCCAAATTGACTTAGGCATGTCGATAGACTCAAATGTGTACCTCTCTTTACCTCAAACATATGCTTTGAACTGATTGACACAGCATACAGATTATTAAAAGTTATGGTCATACACTTAGCATTAACATATCAATACATGTAATCAAAACTGATGTTCTTAAACATTCTCTCAGTACTAATATAATGGAGGACCTTAGGCCCAGTGAAAGCACAGAATGGTCCTGACAGTATCATGTAATTGTAATAAAGCACCATTCACTAACACACCACACTTTCAATGGCACTTTACAAAATATCAGGTATTATTTGGGTGGTGGATGATTCTCAGGAGTAATCATGTCATGATGGTAACAAAGTATACAAAGAAATAGACAGATTATAGTCTGTGAATGTAAAATTATAAAGTGCTGGAATGCAAAGTATATGATAAGTGGAATTAAGAAAATGAATAATAAATGTAAATTTATTATGAAAATGTAGATATAAAAATGTACAGATCTTTAAGATCTGTCTAATCATACTGCAGTCACTGTTCATATGTTTACATGATGCTGTGCTAAAAATAGAATAAGCCACATATTCTACTTGACACAGTAGGATAGTAAACATGTTGTGTCTCCAGTGTTTTTCTATTGTCTCTCACACATGTGGTTGTGATTAGGTTTAATAACTGTGGCAGACCTAATTAAGAAGAAGAACAATGTCAAGTGATCAGGATCTTATATAATACCAGTCAACCTTACAAGCAAACTTAATTTACACCAGGTTTTAGCAATTTTACACTTAACAGCAATTTGTGAGAACAACAGAGGTAAATTTGGAACATTGAGTCAGACCCTTAAACCTTTTCCAGACTGAGCTGTCTGTCTATACATGTGTGGTCTGTTTACATATATTAGTCAGTATTATCACTTCAAAACTACAATATTCTTACAAATACAAATATATAATGCTGAAAAGATGTTTCCACTAAAGCAATTTATGAATTGTCTCATGACTGCATTCCGAATCTATTGTATCATTTCCTTGTTGATTTCCCCTTGAGGAAATCCCCACCATATTGGGAATGATGTATTGCCTTGAGTTAAACTGTTTTTACTTTAGAATTGAAGTGAACTACATTACAAATAATATTTCAAATAAATCTTCAATAAAATTAGGGTGACACGGTGGCTTTGTGGTTAAGATGTTCACCTCTCAGCGCTGGGGATCCAGGTTTGAATCCCAATCTGGGTGGAGTTTATATGTTCTCCCCATGTCCATGTGGGTTTCCTCTGGGTCCTCTGGTTTTCTTCCACAGTCCAAAAATATGGATTCAAGGTAAATTTAATACTCTAAGTTGCCCCATATAGAGTATGTTTTTGTGTGTGTGTGTGTGTGTGCCCAGCCATAGATTGATGCCCTATCCTGGGTGTAAGAATGTTTTATTCATTCATTCATTCATTATCTTCCGCTTTATCCTATATTAGGGTCGCGGGGGGGTTCCCCATGCCCATCCAAGGGAGAAAGTTTCGGGCGCTGGGCAGATACATCCAGGACAGGGCGGCAATCTATCGCTGGACACACACTCACACACACAGACACGCACACAAACATACTCTACATGGGGCAATTTGGAGAACTCAATTGACTTGATCCATGTTTTTGGACTGTGGGAGGAAACCGGAGAACCCGGAGGAAACCCACGCGGACACGGCGAGAACATGGAAACTCCACCCAGATTGGGATTTGAATCGGGAATCCCTAGCGCTGAGAGGCGAACGTGATAACCACTAAGCCACCGCGCCGCCAACAATGTTTTAAATTAACAAAACAGAATTTGTAGTTGTAAATATGTGTAAGCTATAAATATGTGTAAGCTTTCAGTGTTTTACATCTAAAAATTAAACATAATAAAATTTGTTTAAACAAATAATTACTATAAAAAGAATTATTTAATGCATATTTAATTTAATTGTATCCAGAGTTACGATACCAAGATTTTGACTTGATATCAATACTTCATCAATACAATTTTGAGACATAGTAATATATATATATATATATTATCTTCCCGCTTTATCCTCTATTGGGGTCATGGGGGGTTCCCCTTGCCCCTCCAGGGGAGAAAGTTTCGAGGCACTGGGCAGATGCACCCAGGACAGGGCGCCAATCTATTGCTGGGCACACACTCACTCACACAGACACACACACATACACACATAAACAATCTATATGGGGCAGTTTTGGAGAACTCAATTGACTTGATCCATGTTTTGGACTGTGGGAGGAAACCGAAGAACCCGGAGGAAACCCATGCAGACACGGGGCGAACATGGAAACTCCACCCAGATGGGGATTTGAACCGGGAACCACTAATCCAATAGAGTTAAGTTAACAATACACACACTAGTGATACAGACATATTGGAAAATAGAAACACAAAAACATCTAAAGCACAATCTACAAGATGATATTGATAAAGAACAGAAATCCATCCATCCATCCATCCATCCATTATCTTCCGCGGGGGCAGCAACCGAAGTAGGGAGACCCAGACCTCCCTCGCCCCAGCCACCTCCACCAGCTCGACTGGGTTAACCCCGAGGCGTTCCCAGACCAGCTGAGAGATATAATCCCTCCAGCGTGTCCTGGGTCTTCCCCGGGGTCTCCTCCCAGCTGGACTTGCCTGGAACACCTCCCTAGGAAGGCGCCCAGGAGGCATCCTTACCAGATGCCCGAACCACCTCAACTGGCTCCATTCAATGTAGAGGAGTAGTGGCTCCACTCGGAGTCTCTCCCGGATGACCGAGCTTCTCACCCTATCTCCAAGGGAGAGCCCAGCCACCCTGCGGAGAAAACCCATTTCGGCTGCTTGTATTCGCGATCTTGCTCTTTCGGTCATTACCCAAAGCTCATGACCATAGGTGAGGGTCGGAACGTAGATTGACTGGTAAATCGAGAGCCTTGCCTTGTGGCTCAGCTCCTTCTTTACCACAACAGACCAGTATAGGGTCCGCATCACTGCTGACCCTGCGCCGATCCGTCTGTCAATCTCACGCTCCATCTTCCCATTACTCGTGAACAAGACCCCGAGATACTTAAACTCCTCCACTTGAGGCAAGATCTGATCCCTGACCCAGAGAGGACTCTCTACCCTTTTCCGACTGAGAACGATGGCCTCATATTTGGAGGTACTGATTCTCATCCAAACCGATCCAGTAAGAGCTGAAGTTCGCAGCCTGATGATGCTAACAGGACAACATCGTCTGCAAAAAGCAGCGACGTGATCCTCAGATCACCAAACCGGACACCCTCCATCCCCTGGCTGCGCCTAGAATTTCTGTCCATATAAATTATGAACAGAACCGGTGACAAAGGACAGCCCTGATGGAGTCCAACCCTCACTGGAAACAAGTCCGACTTACTGCCGGCCATGCAAACCAAGCTCCTGCTTCGCAAATACAGGGACTGAATGGCCCGTAGTAATGAGCCATGTACCCCATACTCACAAAGCACCTCCCACAAAATACCTTGAAAATACCTCGACTACAAAATACCGAAATACCTCAAAATACCTCGACTACACAGTCAAAAGCCTTCTACAGATCTACAAAGCACATGTAGACTGGTTGGGCAAACTCCCATGAACCCTCGAGGATCCTGGAGAGAGTGAAGAGTTGGTCCAGTGTTCCATGACCAGGACGAAAACCACACTGCTCCTCCTGAATCCGAGGTTCGACTATCAGTCGGACTCTCTTCTCCAGTACCCCTGCATAGACTTTGCCGGGGAGGCTGAGGATTTCCCTGTAATTGGAACACACCCTCCGGTCCCCCTTTTTAAAAAGAGGCACCACCACCCCCGTCTGCCAGTCCAGAGGCACTGCCCCCGATGACCATGCAATGTTGAAGAGGCGCGTCAGCCAAGACTGCCCCACAACATCCAGAGCTTTGAGGAACTCCGGGCAGATCTCATCCACCCCAGAAGCCCTGCCACCAAGGAGCCCTCTGACTACCTTAGTGACTTCAGCCACAGTGATGGACAAGCCTCCTCCTGCCTCTGCCTCCTCTCCGGAAGGCATATTGGTGGGATTGAGAAGGTCCTTGTAGTATTCCTTCCACCACCTAATGACGTCCCCATTCGAAGTCAACAGTGCACCCCCTCCACTATATACTGTGTTGGTGGCACACTGCTTTCCCCTCCTGAGACGCCTGACAGTTTGCCAGAATCTTCTAGGAGCTGACCAAAAGTCACTTTCCAAGGTCTCACCAAACTCCTCCCACACCCGGGTTTTTGCCTCCGCGACGCACGAAGCCGCAAATCGCTTGGCCTGTCGGTACCGTTCAGCTGCTTCTGGAGTCCCACAAGCCAACCATGCCTGATAGGACTCCTTCTTCAGCTTGACAGCATCCCTTACACGAGGTGACCACCACCGTGTTTGAGGGTTACCGCCATGACAGGCACCAACTACCTTTCGACCACAGCTCCTGTCTGCCACCTCAACAACGGAGGAACGGAACATGGCCCATTCAGGCTCAATGTCCCCCACCTTCCCCGGAATGAGGTTAAAGCTCTGACGGAGGTGAGAGTTGAACATCTGTCTGACGGGTTCTTCTGCCAGACGTTCAAAGCAAACCCTCACTATACATTTAGGTCTGCCTGTTCTGACCGGCATCTTCCCCCGCCATCTGATCCAACTCACAATAAGGTGGTGATCAGTTGACAGCTCAGCTCCTCTCTTCACCCGAGTGTCCAAGACACATGGCCGCAAGTCCAATGACACAACTTCAAAGTCGATCATTGAACTGCGGCCTAGGGCATCCTGGCGCCATGTGCACTTATGGACACCCTTGTGCTCGAACATGGTGTTCGTGATGGACAAACCGTGATTTGCACAGAAGTCCAACAACTGAACACCACTCGGGTTCAGATCAGAGGGGCCGTTCCTCCCAATCACACCTCTCCAGGTCTCTCTGTCATTGCCCATGTGAGCGTTGAAGTATCCCAGTAAGACTACAGTCTCCAGGGGGAGCACTTTCCAGTACCCCCCCCACAGACTCCAAGAAGGCTGGGTACTCTTCCAAGTTCCAAGTTCCAGCCCCTCCGATTGTGCCACCCCTACCACAGCGCCTCCAGTGTGCGTGCCCGCCGAGGTCCAGTCAGCGGACGTGCCCGCCGAGGTCCAGCCAGTGTGCAAACCCTCCGAGTTCCAGCCAGCGTGCGAACCCACGAGGTCCAGCCAGCGTGCGAATCCGCCAAGGCCCCTCCTGCGTGCGTTCCCGCCGAGGTCCCCCCAGCCGGCCTGGGCACACCAGCCCCTCTGAGTGTGCCACCCCTACCACAGTGCCTCCAGTGTGCGTGCCTGTCGAGGTCCAGCCAGCGTGCAAACCCGCCGAGGTCCAGCCAGCGTGCGTTCCTGCCACGGACCCACCAGAATGCACACCTGTTGAGCCCGAGCACCAGGGGCCGCACGTCGTCGAGCCCATCTGCAAGGGGCCGCATGCCGCCCGGCCTGTCCAAAAGGAGCCGCACGCTGCCGAGCCCGAGCACCAGGGGACGTACGCCGCCAAGCCCGAGCACCAGGGGCTGCACGCCGTCGAGCCCGAGCACCAGGGGCCGCACTCCGATGAGTCCGAGCACCAGGGGCCGCGCTCCGCCGAGCCCGAGCACCAGAGGCCACGCTCTGCCGAGCCCGAGCACCAGGGGCCGCGTGCCGCCGAGCCCGAGCACCAGGGCCGCGCGCCGCCATGCCCGAGCACCAGGGGCCGCGCAGCCAGAGGGCGTGGCCCACTCCTCGTATGCCAAGGGCGTCCACCAGACCACGCAGCCAGAGGGCGCCCACCGGTTCACGCAGCCAGAGTGCGTGCTCCACTCCTCGTCCGCCAAGGGCATCCACCTCGCCCCGCAGCCCGAGGGCGTCCTCAACGCCTCGTCCGCAGAGGGTGCCGACCGGACCACGCAACCAGAAGGCGCCCACCAGACCACGCAGCCAGAGGGTGCCCACCTGAACACACAGCCAGAGGGCACTCGCCACACCTCATCCGCAGAGGGCGTCCACCGAACCGCACAGCCAGAGGGCGGCCACCACGTCACACAGCCAGAGGGTGCCCACCTCGACATGCAGCCAGAGGGCACACCCCACACCCCACACTCCGCACAGCCAGAGAGAGTTCTTCACGCCTCCCCCACAGAGAGCATCCACCGCGTCACGCAGCCAGTGGGCACCTGCCGTGCCTCGTTCTCCGGGTCAGGCCACCAGAAGGCGCCAGTTTGGAAATTCTATTGGATTTGCTGAAGTGATTTATTCATTCATTCATTATCTCCCGCTTTATCCTCTATTAGGGTCGCGGTGGGGTTCCCCATGCCCATCCAGGGGAGAACGTCTCGGGGGCTGGGCAGATACACCCAGGACAGGGTGCCAATCCATCGCTGGGCACACACTCACTCACACAGACACACTCTATATGGGGCAATTTTTTTTTGAGAATTCAATTGACTTGATCCATGTGTTTGGACTGTGGGAGGAAACCGGAGAACCCAGAGGAAACCCACGCAGACACGGGGAGAACATGGAAACTCCACCCAGATGGGGATTCGAACCGGGAATCCCTAGCGCTGAGAGGCGAACGTGCTAACCACTAAGCCACCGTGCTGCCTGAAGTGATTTATTTCAATCTAAATTAAGATGTGAAAATGTTTTAGAGTTTTGTGAGTTGTGGAGACATTTGACTTTTACTGGTGACTAAGCCATGTAATAGAGAGTAGTAATAGACTAACATGTAATAGAGACTACTCTCCACAGAGAGTAGTCTGTGGACAGGAACCGACCTATTAAGTATGATTAGCTCTTCCCATTTCCTGATGCTATCATGTGGTGGTCATAACTTTAACATTAACCCTTATTTTCCAAAATAATGTTAATGCGTTAAGCATAGCCTTTCTTCAGATTTTTTTTACATTTTGAGAATTTGTTTTAAGTTTTGGCCACATTTGAAAAATTTGTGATAATGTAATTTACTGTATGGTTTTTGGCAGACACCTGTATATCATCAAATGCAACTGGAGAAGGTGGTATCATCTCTCAAGCCTGTCTAAATTTGTAAATATTCATTCATTCATTATCTTCCGCTTTATCCTCTATTAGGGTCGCGGTGGGGTTCCCCATGCCCATCCAGGGGAGAACGTTTCGGGCGCTGGGCAGATAGACCCAGGACAGGGCGCCAATCCATCGCTGGGCACACACTCACTCACACATACACACTCTATATGGGGCAATTTTTTTGAGAATTCAATTGACTTGATCCATGTTTTTGGACTGTGGGAGGAAACCGGAGAACCCGGAGGAAACCCACGCAGACACGGGGAGAACATGGAAACTCCACCCAGATGGGGATTCGAACCGGGAATCCCTAGTGCTGAGAGGCGAACGTGCTAACCACTAAGCCACCGTGCCGCCCTAATTTGTAAATATATTTTATTTATTTATAATTTAAATAGCCCTAAATGATAAATATCAACATAGTATTACTGTCATACAATGAAAGAGAATTTCGAGCTTACAGGACTTTTTCATGAGGTAAGAAATTCTCTTTTCCCCTTCAGTATAACAATAGCTTCCTCACACTGTGGAAAAAAAGTTGTTTGGTAATTTGAATGTAAATGGTTTTCAAACCTTATTTGAAATATCGTTAAATATTATTTATTTGTTTATAAGTTGTGTAAGTAAGCTCAAGTATTAATTTGTAAAGGAATGATTGATAATGACCTTAAATTAATTATGAACAATTAACAAATTATTTGTGCGGCACGGTGGCTTAGTGGTTAGCACGTTCGCCTCTCAGCACTAGAGATTCCCGGTTCGAATCCCCATCTGGGTGGAGTTTCCATGTTCTCCTCGTGTCCGCGTGGGTTTCCTCCGGGTTCTCCGGTTTCTTCCCACAGTCCAAAAACATGGATCAAGTCAATTGATTTCTACAAAATGCCCCATGTAGAGTGTGTTTGTGTGTGTGTGTGTGAGTGTGTGTGTCTGTGTGTACCCAGCGATAGATTGGCGCCCTGTCCTGGGTGTATCTGCCCAGCGCTCGAAACGTTCTCCCCTGGATGGGCATGGGGAACCCCCCCCCCCGCGACCCTAATATATGATAAAGCGGAAGATAATGAATGAATGAATGAATGAATAAAAAATGATTTGTCAATTTAATAATGTAGCTACATCGTCTATAGCAATAGATAATCACCTTTATATTATTGTTAATGATTTCATATGAAATGATTGTGTGTAGGGTATCCACAAAGTTTATTAAACAATATTATTTGTTTTTAAATGTAACTCTTTAAAACATCTGGAATTTCTTGAACAAACATACAAAATAATTTGTGTTCGTATTTATTTCTACAGCATGCTGTTCCATGTTTCCTGTGTAGTAAATTCTGCTTTATTCCCTGACTCAGAAAGTAAAGTATCTTATGACTCAGCACTTTGCTATTAACAAGGAACATGTGAGTGCAATATGTTTAAAGTTTGAAGACCACCTCAGTCACCTTACCTCAGTTTGCTATTATAACACAGGATATCAGTCAGAGGTTCTACAAGAAAGAAAACAGCTGTTTTTAATAGAGAATACCAACTCCTTGCTGTGCACATTTTTCTTCTGTTCTAGTAAAAATGGAATGTACCTTTGATGAGCTTATAGAGATCTGGAATACACATAAATGTGAATTTAATTGCACACACACACACGAACAAATACTACAGCTGTGAGTAACAAAAGTAAATAAACCTTTAGGATTCACTTTCTATTAATCATGTATGAGTGGGCACTCCTTTTTTTTAAATAGAATTCTCAAAGTATGATCTTCACAACACATGTTAATGGAAGTGTATCATGGCACAATGCAGTTTTCTGAGAACTTCAGAGTCCAAATGTTGTTGATGCTTATCAGACTGGGAAATTTACAAAACCAGTTAGACTGAATGTGCACAAATGGAGGATATTCAAGACAGTTATCTTTTTTTTATAGGAATGTCTGACCAACAATAATTACTTCAAGTTTGCATTATATTGGTAAAGGATTATATTTAATTAAGAAACCAAAGGTAAATTTTTGGCTACTAATGGTTTTCTCTTATTCATTCATTCATTATCTTCCTTTTATTCTATATTAGGGTCGCAGGGTCCCCATGCCCATCCAGGGGAGAACGTTTCCGGCGCTGGGCAGATATACCCAGGACAGGGCGCCAATCTATCGCTGGGCACACACTCACACACACAGACACACTCTATATGGGGCAATTTGGAGAACTCAATTGACTTGATCCATGTTTTTGGACTCTGGGAGGAAAAATTAGGCCAAAAATCACGTTTTTGTATAGCACAAGTGAAGAATTTTATAGTATTTATAGTATAAGTTATATTCATATGGTAAAACATACTTACAATTTTCCATCATAATTATTTAATTCTTATTCTGTTTATTGTCCTTTATGATGCTGTTGTAAGAAGAATATAAATGTTGTAGAAAAATTTATCAAGATATTTATTCAGTCATTATCTTCTGCTAAATAGTCCACTAGGGGCGTGAGGGGAGGGGGGCTTGCCCATGCCCATCCAGTAGCGAACATTTTGGGCGCTAGGCAGATACACATAGGACAGGCCGCCAATCTATTGCTGAGCATACACACAAACACACATTATATGGAGCAATTTAGAGCATTTAATTTACTTAGATCTATGTTTTTGGACTGTGGAGGAAAGCAGAGAACCCGGAGGAAACCCACACGGACATGGGGAGAGCATGGAAACTCCACCCAGATTAGTACCTGAACTACTATGCCACCGTACCGCCCTAATCAGAATATTAATCTTCTAAGGCAAAAATCTGTGTGTATGCATGTGTGTTCCTTATTTAAATCCACACCTTTGCTTTGAATTTGACGACATTTGACATACATACAGTACTTTTCGGGACCCTGCAGAGTTTAATATTCATTTTACAACCACCAAAAAGTGGCTCAAGATTTCTACATGTTTTGAGCAGCAACAAGTGACCAACAACAACAGGCCAAGAGATGTTAGCGCTATTGTGCATAGGGAAAATATATATTTAGGCAACGTGGAAGTTGTTTGTTTGGTGTTATTTTTCTCTCAGTTATCTAAATAAACTAAACTAAATAAAAAAAGTGGGTGTATCTGCCCGGGCCCGAAACGTTGTCTCCTGGATGGGCATGGGCGTCCCCTCTACGCCACTAGTAGAGAATTAAGAGGAAGATAATGAATGAATTTAAGTGTGAGATTTTTCCATGCACCCATGAGATATAAATATTTTATTTAGCTGCATTAGGTTGAATATCTCCAGTAAGAGATGTGAAACACAGTTCCTATCATGTGCTTTTAAACTCCCTTTGTCTGGAGCTCAAACCACAAACATTACAGTATGAGGGCAGTTCCAAATATGTAACATATTCACAGTTTCATGTCAAGTTCTTTCTTTTATGAAACGTGTAGCACATCTAGAACATATCTTTTTCCTTTAGTATGCATTATTTTAAAAGCCTCACTTTGTGATTCATGGACCCAGAGGAGCTGTCCTTCAGCCATTTTTAATTCAGAGGCCCAGAGGGAGAACATTATAGTGATCTTGGATTGTGGGAAATATTTTTATTGGCAAATTGAGAGAGAGTGTTTTTTACAGCAAATGAGTACTTGATATAGTGAAAATAGAGGCAATACACTTTGATTTGTTTTCTTTCACGTTAAACCATTTTACATTCCCACAGATTTATGAGAAAGTTTCATACATTTAAAGTAAAGGTGCGGTAAATACCTTAAAATAGTTTTAATAGGGCTATAGGATTGTAGTTGGTTTGTGTTTGATAAATAAATGAAAAGGGTTCACATTGGCGCTTTAAGCACAAAATGTCCTAAACTGCTAAACTGAAGTGGGAGATTAATGGTAAGGATACTTCTTTCAAAACTAGAAATAAATGCAAATAAATAATTTTTATAGTAACACTTTACCTAAATCCAGTTGTTTAAAGTAAAAATGTCTAAATCTCCCAAAAAAGTTTAAATAAGGTCCTATTATAAAGCCTTATGTCAAATTTTTATAACAATTTATGACTATAATTATGAACATCTATGTACACTAACAAAGGCTTATGACAAATGTTATAAAGTGTTATGAATACATTATAAAGCTTTATAAATTCACTTGTAATGCATTATGAATACTGGATTCACAGAAAGTGTTATTTTTATTTTTGTCAACAAGTCTATCTTTTGCACCACAAAAGGAAAACAAAATAATAAATAAATAAAGCACACCAGTTAACTGCTTTCCTGATTAATAACAGTTGTGCTTGTAAACTCACTCAGCATAAAAAGGCATAATGGAACACAACACCTCATCCATAAAATGCAAACCAAACTCTTTTTTGGTAAGATCTATACTGTTTCAGGTTTCTTTTGAGTTGAAAAATACATACAGAATTACATTTTTAAAATATGACTTTTTGTAACATAGGCTACTTGAAAGACAAGAACTGACTTTCAAGAGAAATTGCCCAGTTTCCAACATTTTTCAGGCAAGCCCTAAGGTAGAACAACCCAATTATAATGAATAGGAAGCAAGTGAGATGCTGTGTAGCCTAATTATGGCTCTCCCTCTGGGATTTGCACAGGTAAAAAAAACTGTCTGGTCAGGTTAATAGGAACAAAGATTCTAAAATCAATGTTTGAGAACCTTAAAAAAGTATATATATTTGTTACTTTAACGAATTAAAATGGTAATATGACAAATAATGTTTTTAAGATGGCAGTACAGCAAAATAGGGTGACCAGATTCCAATTCACCAGATGTGGGACAAAGACTATGTTTGTGTTCAAGGTTGTCTAAAATAACTTAAAACCAAAAAAGAAACATCTCTACTCTGCCCCTTTAGCACATAACAGACTGCAAATAAAAACGTATACACGTGTACAATTAAACAGAACAGACAGATCTTTAATGTGCTTTAAATTGTGAATGACGTTCCTGTATTTCTACTAGCAGTATATGTGTTTATTTAACTTGTATATCTTATTTAAATGTACCTTTCTCTAACGTAAGAAAACATAGTAAGCATTGCGCTTTGTATAATTTCAAAATGATTCCCAAATTAAAACACCCGACTGTGTACAATTAAACAGAGGAAACATGTGTCCACGTTCCCGATTGGTTGACATTCAAACAGCCCACCTGTCCCCCGATAACAGACAACACAGCCGTCCAATGGCAGATTATAAAACACGCTTAAAAACTGCAGTCCCCATGCCCATCCAGGGGAGAACTCAATTGACTTGATCCATATTTTTGAACTGTCTGAGTAAACCGGAGAACCCGGAGGAAACCCACGCGGACACGGGGAGAACATGGAAACTCCACCCAGATGGGGACTTGAACCGGGAATCCCTAGTGCTGAGAGGCGAACGTACTAACCACTAAGCCACCGTGCAGCCCACCCAGTATAGTATTTATTTTTAAAATATTGAAATTAAATATATTTTATTGAATGGATTTAATGACTTGTCTTGCTTTACATGACTTACATACCTAAAATCTTATGCTAGGGGCATGCCAGGGTGTAAGGTAAATAAGTGAACACTCAGGACTATGGGTGAACTTTTTATGTAATAATATGTAATAATAAAAAGGACCAAAAACCTAATGTAAATTACAAAGTAACATAAAAAGCGAACAAAATATGGTAAGGTTTTATACAGATATTTAATAAATAAATAAATAAATAAATAAATTCATTCATTCATTCATTCATTCATTCATTCATTCATTCTTTCTCTTTTGCTTAATCCTCTATTAGTACCTTGGGGGTTCCCCACATTACGGGCATGGGGAAATACACTCAGGACAGAGCCCCAATCTGGGCACACTCTTTGTATCACTTGGCACACTCACTCACTCTCACATACACACACGCACACAGACTATATAGGGGTAATTTAGAGTAGCCAATTTGCCATGAATCCATGTCTTTGGACTGGGGAAGAAAACCGGAGAATCAGATGCAAAGCTGTCAAAACAAGGATGCAATACAAATGGACCTCACTCACAGGGATCTCAAAAGGTGGACTTAAAAAACCAGCCCTAACCAATCAGATGGCAGATGCCTGGCCTACTTTTGTGCAGCTTACTGATGTGTATTAGCTGTAGTGATGTACAAGAGAAAATGTGCACAGAACGAAATGCATATATCTATTTTTTCAAGTATTGAAACACATTGAAGCACACTCCATTCGCCAGGGTGGAGTGGGAAGGAAGGAACCAAAATGATTTTCCCTTACTCATTTTTTTTTTTTAAATCTTGTGCATGCCAGAGAAAGCCCAAACAATACCAGCAATGGCATACTGCTGATAAAGTACAACAATCCATTCTGGTTTAAAGATCAGTGTGAAAGCTTTCAGGGGATCTACCTATTTTTAATAGTACAGAATTACCAGTTATGCAGCGTTGTGAACCAGATGCAAAGGCGACAAAACAAGCATACAATAAATATGGACCCTTATTCAGGGAGGTCATAAGGTAGACTTAATAAACCAGCCCTAATCAATCAGATGCAAGAACTAAGAATTAGCCCAAATATTAAACATTAATCCAAAGTTGCCAATGTGGGCCCTTGAGCCAGAACCCTAAACCTAATTTCTCAAGAGATGCTGCTGTTCTAAAGCTGGCCTGGTCTTTTATCCCCAACCATCAAGTTTAAATGCTTGTAAGTGATGTTGTGTGCAAATGTCTACAAAATGACCTAATGTTGTAACATGAATAGAGGCTTTTTTACTTGCCATGCAGTTTACGTTAGTGTGTGTTTGGCATTGATGCAAATAATATCCCAGATGCAACTGTGATCGATCACACTTTACATTTTTTCTAAAATGAAATGAAATTAAAATAACACAGTTTAATAACTTAGCCTGGTCAACAGACTATTAATACATTAAGATCCTTCCACCCAAAGTAGAATATAACTATACTTAAATTTAGGCATCCATTGCCTCACAGGTAGTAGAACCTCTAGTTTGTTCTCACAGTATGTGTGTGTGTGTTGCTTCTGAAAGCTTTAGTTTCTTCATGGAGAGCTTATTCAATTGGTGAATAAGCAACATTGTTTCATTCAATTATTCATTATCTTCCACTCACAAAGACAAACACACACTATATGGGGCACTTTAGAGCATTCAATTTACCTTGAATCCATGAGGACGAAACCGGAGAACCTTGCGAAACCCACACGGACATGGGGAGAACATGGGATCTCCACCCAGATTGGGATTCGAACCTGGTTCCTCAGCACTGAGAGGCAAACGTGCTAACCACTAAGCCACCGTGCCACCCTACAACATTGTTTCTAAATGTAAATGTGATTGTGTTTTCTGTAAGTCTGGACTGTGACTGACAAACTGTCCCGAGTGTTTTCCAGCCATTCACCCAGAGTGTGATAAAAGTTTTTAATCATCCTAATCCACAGCGCTTTGTCTTTCATAACATTAATAAAGTTACACAATTAAAATGTGTTTAGGTTTAAAATGACAAAGGACTGCATTTTTGAATTGCTATTTTCAATGGCAAAAAAGAATGGGGTTTTAAAAAAAACATCTCTACAGTATCACATTATGTGATAAATTAACATGTTTAGAACCGGATAGATTTTTATTGTGTTCTTTTGTCCATTACAAAATTCACTGCACCTCTTTTTATATTTTTGTGGTCATCATAAAAGAAATAAAGCAAACCACAAAGTTAAAAAATCACCATAGTCTGGCCAACCTTTGTGTAGCTTACTAATGTGTACTAGAATTAGTGATGTACAGGAGAAAATGTGCACAGAAAAATGCACATATATAATTTTTGAGGTATTGAAACATTGTGTTTGCTAAGTTGGAGGGAAGGAACTAAAAAGATTTTTCCCTATATCTTAAAAGTTTTTCAAATCTTGTGCATATCAGCAAAAACCCAAACACTACCAGCAACAGCTTACTGCAGATAAAACACAGAAATCCATTCTGGTTTAAAGATTAGTGTGAAACCTGACAGGGGTTCTACCTATTTTACCCGTGATGTTATTCACATGAAAAGAGCCAAATAGCGTCATGGTTGAGTTTGAGGTATATTGAGATTTTTTAATTGGTTTTACCCTGATACACTCAAAACGAGAGTCTAGTACAGAATAATTTTCAACACCTTGGGGGTGGGTATGTGGAGCAGTACATAAAATGAAAGCAATGACACACTGTTTTTGTGGTTTCTCTCTGCCATTTATATGTACCAATGTTTCAAACTGTATACCATTAACTAATATTACAAAAAGCTATTGTAAAGTTTGCTGTGCAATAGACTGGAATCTAATTAGGGCAGGGGTTTCAAAATCAATTGCACCATGGGCCAAAACACAAAGCACACTTTAGGTCAGCGGCCATACAGTATAAACATTTATTGAACACACTAAAAGTAAATGTTTTCTGAAAATTAATAGGAATAAAAACAGACAGGAATATTATTCCACAATAAATACATTTTATATAACTTGAAAAACTTACAAAAGTAAAAATAACAAATTAAAACATTCATTTATATTTACTCATATATTTTAGATAGTTTTAGAAAAATAAACTTAAATAATAAACTATAAATATTTCTGCTCTCCTGTCAAAATAATTTTAAATTCAAATTTAAAATATGAGCATGGTCCAAAAAACGTATCGCCATGAAAATGATCTCATATTAATTATTATTAATACAATAATACTTGTATTACGGGCCAGATATAGCTGGGCCTTGAGTTTGACAACTATGATTTAGAGCATTCCCCCTCATTGTACCAAATCATTGAAAAAATGTATGAAATATGTTATTAAACTTATAATTTAAATCAATAGCTTAATGAATTTTTGTAATCAATCAAAATAAATTCTTGACGTTCATGTACTTTTTAAGGGGGAACTTTAAAAACCTTGCTACAAATAAAGTATTTTCCATGCATCATCCTTCGCTTTATCCTCTACTAGGGTTGGGGGGGGTTCCCCATGCCCATCCAGGGAAGAACGTTTCGGGCGCTGGGCAGATACACCCAGGACAGGGTGCCAATCTATCGCTGGGCACACATTTACTCATACAGACACACTCTATATGGGGTAATTTGGAGAATTCAATTGACCTTGATCCATGGTTTTTTTTTGGACTGTGGAAGGAAACCAAAGAACCCAGAGGAAATCCACGTGGACACGGGGAGAACATGGAAACTCCACCCAGATTGGGATTCAGACCGGGAATCCCTAGTGCTGAGAGGCGAACGTGCTAACCACTTAGTCACCATGATGTCCGTAAAGTTATTTTAATGCAATAATTTGATAAATATAATAAATATAATATTTGGAATTTTAGGTTTATTATGTCACAGGGCGCTGCATGCTGTATGGGCATGAAGGTCATAAATGCCTTATTTTTGTTTTTAACATTTACTTTTATTAAATGACAAACTGCTTAGATTTAAGTGAATATCAGTTTGTCCTGTTCTTATAAATGTGCTATATCTGAGTGCCTGTTGTCACCAAAGCATGACCCAGACAAAAAAATACTTAATTAATTTATCTGTTTCTCTGTCTCCTAGACAACAATGAACTAGACAACAATGAGATTAATATTCTCAATCTTCTTGCTGGTATCTTCTAATGGGATCAGCCACAAAAAGAAAAAAAATATGTTGCAAAAATTTTTATTTCAGTTGGGCTGTCAATAAAGGGTTTGTGGGTTCACAGTCCAGGTCCACTTAAATTACCAATGTGGGTCCATGAGCAAGACCCTTAATCCTCATTGCTTCAGTTGGGCTCTCAATCAGAAGGTTGTGGGTTCAAAACCCAGGTCCACTGAAGTTACCAATGTGGGTCCATGAGCAAGAACCTTGACCCTCATTTATTTAGTGTTAGAACACAACCCTGTGTACTAACACAAACCAAGTTGGGATATTTGTAAGTCTTTTTGGATGAAAGCGTTTGCTAAATGACCAAATTCAATTCAATACAAGCTTGCAATAACTCAGTTGTTAAAAGTAGTAAATTATGTTTACTATTAATCTTTATATAAGCACATTTGCTAAATTGATTAAATGTCAAATCACATCAAATCAAATCAAGTTTGGTACAGCCAGCAGTGAAATAAAAAAAAAAATATTGAAAAAATTCATTAAAAGTCAAAATGTAAATTTGTTTAAGAAAAACATTAGACTTCTGTAATACTTTCACATCATATGCAAGCTATAAAGCATTACATATTTAAGCAACTTAGTCCTCCAGTCATTTTTTGGCCCAGTTAAGTAGTAGATGAAGTAGTATGAAGTAGTAGATACATCAATATGATTATCATGTTTCCTAGGATAGCTGATTCATTAACAAATCTTATCAACTCAAGCAGGGGCATCATTAGACATGGGCCTTCGGGGCTATAGCCCCGGATGTTTTGTCAGTAGTCCTGAATCAAATGAGAGCAGCTTTCCCTGCCACCTCTCTTCTAGCAGCGGGACTGAACGATGGAGTAAAGTTACCGTAATAACTTTATGTTTTCTGTAAAGAGTAACTTTTCAGCTTTCATAAACCGTCAGATTTTTTCTGAAGGCGCAAACTATCACAAAGTTACGCTATTTCAAAGCAAAACGTTGTTAAAACTGTCTCATCTGCGACTGACTCGTAAAACAGACTAGTAAAACAGCTTTTCTGCCGAAGCTCAGATTCGTTTATTCAAAAATTTTCAGCCAAAACCATCATTTATTAGAACTGAATGTGCTACCCACTGCTGACAGACATATTTCATATGTAATCAAATTTATAACTAATGAATGATGAAACAAAATTAATGTAACAACAGTTTGAAAAATGGATAAATACACTCATGAATGGGCAATTTTAAAGAGGACAGAGGGGGAATAAGGGATCTGGGCTAAAGCCCCTGATGTTTCTAAACCCTAAAAACGCCCCTGAACTCAAGTAGGGGGAAATCTTTTATTTAACATGAGCCATTTAATGGTTATTAAAGTGTTAAAGTTACAATGTTTTTATACAATCAGAAATTAGTAATCAGTCACACCATCAATTAAAGATAAACTAAAACTGTTATTTTTAAAATGATGCAGTTTTGCAGTGGTATGTAAAAACTAATAATAACTATTAAATGCTGTTTTTTTTTTTGCTTATGCCTATAAGGAAGTCATGGGGTAGTTTGACCGGATAAAGCTCACTTCTTGGAGGATGTGAGACATGCTGGTGGATGTGACGCTGAACTTTTGCCACCATATCTCTCTCACCATATGCAATGCGAATTTTATGGTTCAGCTTATCTCTGATTCTGGATATGACAATCCACTGACTAAAACATAGCATCAGCAAAAACACAGAAATCTAATATGTATATACAGTATGTCATAAATAATTCCAGTGTTATTTACTCCTATCAAAATATGTGGGTCATTAGAGAAGTATTTCTGATTAGCAAAAATGGCATGGATAGAGGAAGAAGCAGTTTAGATCTTTAGATTAGTTTTGTGTACACAAGGGAACAAATGTCCTTTTTTCAACCAAACCTGGGGGTGGGAATCCTAATGAATTCTCAGTCATGAGCAGTTAATTTCAGTTCACTTTTATTTCGGAATTTGTCTTGACAGGAGAGGTCACCTGCTGATGTAATCTTAAATTTAAAATGTATATGGTAGTAAGTAGTAGACATACATTCTGTACTTTTTGGGTAAATGCTGGATTCCTTCAAAATTCCTGCATATGGTGTAGATTAAAATAATATCATGCTTCTGAAAATTTAGTGAGGTAATATTTAATATACTGCATTTTTAATTATATTTTTATATTTTTATTCTTTACCTAAATCTGTTATTCATAATGCATTATAATTGCATTTAGAAAGCTTTATAACGTATTCATAATACTGTCATAATAATGTCATAAGCATTTGACAAATCAAAGGCTTATGACAAATGTTATAAAGTGTTATGAATACTTTATAAAGCTTTATAAAAGCACTTATAATTCCTGATGAATACCAGATTCATAGAAAGTATTACCAGGTTATCTATACTGCTAAAGACAATATAATCAGATTTTTTTACTTTTTCATATTACACACTATTGTGGTTGTTCAGTGGTTAGGGTGTTGGGCTTTTAATGGAAAAGCTGTAGGTTCAAATCCCAGGTCCACTGAAGTTACCAATGTGGGTCCTTAACCCTCATTGCTCTAAGGGGGCTGTATTAACCCGCTGCTCTGACCCCAACAAAGTTGGGCAACTTGTAAGTTGCTTTGGATAAAGGCATCTGCAAATTCACCAAATATATATATATATATATATATATATATATATATATATATATATATATATATATATATATATATATATATATATATATATTTAAAATTAATATATCTTCTGCAGCCATAATCAGACATTATAAACTGGTACGAAGATGAAATCTGTATACTGTTTAAAGTGTTTTAATGAAATGAATGTCAATTGCACCACCAAATCTCTAGCCCGTATTTATTTATTGGGTCATACTGATAGTGTAGTTAACCAGGTCATGATTATAATGATCAAGAAATTATGAATAAAACTAGTAAGCCTAGTAATAAAACATATGAATATGTTAAATATTTTAACAATGTACTGTTAGATAATGTTGTTTTAAAGTAGTATAATAAGGTTGTAAATAAGACAAAGTATAATGTTATAAAATCACAAGGATAATAACGATGTTCTAAACTCCACTGGTATGCTGGGTTCAGGCAGTTGGCATACAAAATAAACATGTGTGAACACAACTCTATTTTTATGTACTGACCATTTTCCTCTCAAGCTGCTTCCTGTTTGGAGAGGCCTGATGGATATTGTCCTGCTGTCTTTCTGCCAGCCAGCATCATATTAATACAAACACATCTTACAAAAGCTATTTCCATCCCTCAATCATGCACATGTATGCACACCCAAACACAAACAGTTTATTTTTGCCCCCACCTTCAAAACAATATAGTATCCTTAATTCACCGATTTGGCATACATCCACACTAGGCGTATATTGAACATTTTTACACTAGTGTCACATTATCTTTTCAGTATTATCAGAAAATCACACCACAGGCATTCATGTCATTTAGGCCAAACCATTTATTTACAAAAATACAGACCATAAATATTTCTCTGAAATATATAAAGAATTTTATCTTCAGTGCATTTACATTCATCATACATTTTATAGAATTTCTTCATAAAGCATAAATATATTATGAAATGAAAAAGGAGACTGAGCCAGACAGAAACACATCAGCACTAAGCAGATATGTGTATGTCATCGTGGCTAGTTTCGGCTTGTGCGGATTGCGTAGGAGGAAAAGAAGAACAGGTAGTGACAATGAAACACACAAGAGGAAATGCTCCTATCATTACAGAATCAACAGGCTATGAAATAAAGTCCTATTTATATACAATGAGGTGACACGTCCAAACACACAGGGATTTCCTCTTGCTATTTCTGTCATACCGGCTCCTGGTATAGACACAGACTTCATCTGCCTCTGTTGTCTAAAAATAAATTACCTGGAGTGAATAACTGGTACTGAATTAGACCTGACCTAAAAGACCTTAAAAAATCCATTTTAAATAAATGGCAATATAATTTCAGCGGCATTTGGTAGTATACTAACAATTGACCAATTTGGTCAAAAGACCAAATCAATAACAGGAATGTTATCTGTAGTCGCCCTAAAGCTGTGAAAACAGGCTGCATTTTAACTGCAGGTGTCCCAACAACAGCACTTCCTCCGCTGTGACATGGTCAAATCATATCACACACAAACATCCACTCTCATGTGCTGTGACTCGCATACCACAAACATGTGAATGGAGCTATGCCAAACTGAGGAACATATTACAAATTTGCAAAGGTTCATTGGGATGCTCAGCGAGTTCTAAAAGGCATTTGCTTTACAGATGTGTTTTATGGACTTGGTTATTGTTTATTTTGTTTATGTTTGAACGAAGATTATTAAACCCAGTTGTAATTCTGACAGTCCTATATGTATTATTTAGATCATCTCTAGTGTTTTATGGGTATGCCTTTTGTTTTTAAATACTCTATACAAATTGCAAATTCTACATATTATATATCATATAATGTATCACAGACTTTAAAGTGCAAAGAATTAGTAGTCAGCCGGTGCCAACCCTAAAAGAACTGTAGTGATGAATCAATCATAAGGTTCTATTCACCAGTCTCCACTGTTTGCTACTGTCTTATAAACTATACAATCTGTACTGGTGTTCATGCTCAAGTTTGACATATTTGAAATAAACCCAAGTGACTTACATAGGTATATATGTATTTATCTGCTTAAGATGGCTAAAAAATTTAACCATAAGCACATACACACACACACAAACACACACACACACACCAACATATCAATAAATTCAGATGTTTCATTGAGTTACAATGCTACAGGTCTACCTGTGCATCTACCTCTTCGACATTCATTCTAAACAATTGCATTCTTTCAATTTTTGTGCGCACATACATTTACATTTACATTTAGTCATTTAGCAGATGCTTTTATCCAAAGCGACTTACAAATGAGAACACCACAAGTCAGAAGCCATGGAGAAAACCAACTATACTGTAAATTCATCAAACCTGATTGTTATTCGATGCTGCGGCCCCCCCCCCCCCCCTTTTTAATTTATTTTTCCTACAACAGGTATTTGTTAAAGAGATGCGTCTTCAGTAGTTTCTTAAAACTGTTTAGTGATTCTGCCTTACGGACAGAGTTGGGAAGATCGTTCCACCATTTTGCAGTGGTGAACGCCACGGAGTGAGAATTAGCCCTCGGTGAGGTGGAATTGCCAGGCGGCAATCATCACTGGAGCACAGTTTTGGCAAGTCTCATTTCTGTTCCAGTATGACACTTATTTAATCCAAAAAGCATGGTTCATAAAGACTTTGTTGGGTGGGGCTGGTGTGGTCTGCATGACCTCAACATTATCAACCACCTTTAAAATAAATTTGAACAGATTATAAATGTGAGATTTTGTGCCAGGTCCTCCATCGAACAACAGTATCTCACCTCACAAATGTTGTTCTGGATAAATGGGCAAAAAAACCTACAGAAGCTTTAATCTTAAAGAAAGATTTCTAGAAATGTTACATCTACGAAAAGTGGAACTTAGTATGGTATGTCTTAATCTCCTGTATGTGTAATGTATAGGTATGCCAATACATTTGTCCATATAATGTATTTTAGGTCATATCTTTGCTGAACTCATATGACTGTCACATTGTTCTCTATGATGCTTCTGTCCATGTGAAAATTCTTGGTTTTCCGCATGAAGAATGTCATGCTTTGAAGCTACTGGTAAATCCATGACTTCTTGAATGGCACAACTTTATGGATACCAACAAAACCACCAGCAGCCCCAGAGCTAGTATTGTAATTATGGTTATTAATAGTACATTATTGTATAGAGTTTTACAGTGCTCAATTTTCACTTTACTTAAGTTAATTTCCACATTTTCAGAACCCTCTGTGTATTGGCAGGTCACCATGGCAATGTCTGGGATTTCCACACTATTTTGTTGCACAAAGCTAATCAGGTGCAAGTTTTCACAGCATAAGAGTGGATTTGAGCCCATGTAAAGAAATTTAAGCTTGCTCTTTAGTATTTTTGTGGTTTGTGCTTCTAGGGTCTCCAAGCTGTTATTTTGCAAATTTAAAGTTTCAATGGCAGAGCTAGTGCTGCGCATGGACAGACTAGATAGAAAGTTTCTTGACAAATCTACCACCTTTAAACTATGTAGGAGTGAGAGGTCAAAGCTAAGGTTTTGAATTTGGTTCCCACTCAGTGAGAGATATTTAAGTGAGCTCTCTAATCCTGAGAGAGCATTCTCACTGATATTAATGCTGGGGTTCAAAGACAAGTCTAGTATGTGTAAGGGGCTCCCTCTAAATGCATTTGCTGGTAGGGAATGCAAGCTGTTCTCAGAGAGGTACAAATATTGCAAAGTAAGAATAGAGTTTAGAATGAGACAACCACTGGACATTTTCTGCTGTGGTTCACAGACACTCAACTCATTACGCTGAAGATGAAGATTTCTGATACTTGGAAGACTGGAAAAGATTTCAGAGTTTAGAATTTTAAGAACGTTACCCTGAAGGTAAAGTATCTCCAGTGCCTGTAGTGTGTTTTCCTCAAAAGTCAAATTCTGCAGGTTGTTGAAGCTCAAGTCAAGGGTCTTTAGTGCATTAAGAGGGTGCTTGGCTTGTACCACAAAATGATTCAGACAGTTATTGCTGGCATTCAGTGTCTCCAGAACCACCAAGCTAGAAAAAAAATTAGGGGGTACTGTTGTAAGTTGGTTACAACTGAGGTCCATGTAGAGAAGTTTGGGAAGCTCCTGGTTGTGTTTGCTTCCATTCAAAGAACAAGGTGTGCATTCTTCTCTTTCTCTAAGGTACTCAAGTTCTTCAGCTGCCACTGTGGTGTTCAGGCTATGCAACTGGTTTCGTGAAAGATCTAAATAGATAATGTTATTCCTCAATGGCAGGACTGGAAAATAGCGGATCTTATTCTCCCTTAGGTCCAGGAAGAGCAGCTTGGATTCCTGTTCTGATTCAATGCTCTGAAAGGTCGTCATACTATTTTTGCTTAAGTTTAGTGATTTTAACTGAAAGAGATTAAAGTCAGTAATGCAGGTAATTGAATTCATTGATAAGTCGAGTTCAGTAAGATTTAGCAAAGAGTCAAATGTACCTTCCTCGATATCTAAAATAACATTATTATGCAAGTCAATGTTTGTCAAGGCAAGGGAACCACTAAAGGTGTGTTTGTCTAGTTTGGTTATGCTATTTCCAGCCAAGGAAAGGTTCAGGAGAGCTGGAGCGTCTCTGAGAAAGTAATTACTCATGTCTGTATAAAGGCCATTTCCAGACAGGTCAAGTTTCTGGACTGTTGGGAGTGGTCCTACTTCCATTTTCAAAGCTGTGTAAAGATCCAGGTAATTCCTAGAAAGATTCAAAACCCTTAGGTTGGTCATGTTACTGAAAAGACCAGGTTGGATATACTGGATCCTGTTGAAGTGGAGGTGGAGATGGTGGATTCTGGGATAGGAAATGATATTGTCCTCTGTGAGATTCTGGAGGAAGTTGAAAGACAGGTCCAGTTTCTGGATACCATGAGGCAGATTGGATGGGATGCTTGTCAGACTCAGTTGACTGCAGTTTGCCTTGTACTGGAACTATGTAAAAATACAAAGATAGAGTTTATTCAACATCATAGCTCTTAAAAGAGTCATGATAAATCAGTAATATAGCTTATGAAATATCTGAGACCACATAACCTCAACCACGAGTGTAGTGCAATATGTCATTACTGACGCATCTCTGGGATGCTTTGTTTTTCTAAAAATGCTGTCAACTGCATATTATTCTGCATTCCCTCACAATGCGTCGACAAACACCCACAAACACAGACTGTACAACAAAGTTTTGTATGCAACTGACATGGGAGAATATCTTACAATGGTATGCATTGGATACTTGTATAATTTTCTTCTAATTTAGCAACAGTTTATAATATTGTATAATATCAATTAGCCAACAGGCAAACCTGTCTGGAAGTGATATTTTTTTGCTTTTTATGAATGTCATAAAATGTCTAAAATTGCTCACATTACATTCAATTCCATGTAACAACTCACAAAATCATACATAACATGAGAGGAAACACCCACATCAGAGAATCAGCAGAAATCCTAAAGGTTAAACTCTAACAATAATAATCTTAAATGTTCACTGCAAATGAAACTGTTCTGGTGATACAAGATAAAATGAGACAGAAATTTGACATAAAGCTCAAATTGTGCGTATAGATACTTATCAATAATTCACATAATGAAAAAGAGCTATTTTGGAAAATATGTCATATTTATGAAATATAAAATATGAAAATATGTTAAAATAGGAAATTTAAAAAATTTAAAATGCTGATTTATGTGTAAATAAATTTCATATAAAATGTATTTAAATCAGAATGCTAGTATTTTAGTTTTTCAATTATTAAAATAAAAGCAATCAATAACACATACTGTAATATATCATATTCATGGCATATACATATTTTAAATATTTTAAAATTAGTAACTAACTAGTGATAAAATAATCTAAAGATCATGGGCCTGATAAAAAAAAAATATATAAAAAATATATGTATAAGAGGCAGCAAGGTGGCTTAGTGGTTAGCACGTTCGCCTCTCAGTGCTAGGGATTCCCGGTTCGAATCCCCAACTGGGTGGAGTGTCTGCGTGGGTTTCCTCCAGGTTCTGCTGTTTCCTCCCACAGTCCAAAAACATGGATCAAGTCAATACAATTCTCAAAATTGCCCCATATAGAGTTTGTCTGTGTGAGTGAGTGTGTGCCCAGCGATGGATTGGCACCCTGTCCTGGATGTTTCTGCGCAGTGCCCGAGACGTTCTCCCCTGGATTGGCATGGGGAACCCCACCGCGACCCTAATAGAGGATAAAGCGGGAGATAATGAATGAATGAATGAATATTTATAAGATGCTCACTTACCACTTGGCAGGGTAAAAGCTGTCGTGGATGTAAAAGACTTGCAGCTCCACTCACAATAAAGAAGAAAAAGCACAGCTGGGTGCTCATCATGCTGCAGCGACAGAGGCAGGGCAGATTTAGTACATATGAACACAGTAATAAAGAATAAAAAGAGAGACTGGAAGGAGTCTTGTGCTCCGGCAGCCTGTGCCTGTGTTATGCTCTATATTGGCAGAGGGAAATGTGTATGCTGCATAATATGCTCTTTTTGACCTGATGAATGGTCTAGCTCTTATTATTACTATAGATACACCCACACACAGCAACATGTGCTTTCTTTTAACAGCTTTGTTTTAATGTCCTACTGTGTAGTTAAATATAGGTTTCTATTTTGTATATTCCATTTCAAAGTATTTTATCAGCAAAAAGTACACTACAAAAAGTCATGCTTTTTCAGTTCTCATATAACTTGTCACAAATTTATATCTGACGTAAGAGGAAGCAAACAACGTAAAGGTTAAAACTCAGCAAGGGCACAAGTTCATCAGTTGAGTCTTCAATTTAATAATATGCTACAAACCACTTTTAGTTGGTTTTATGTAGTTGACTATAGACTGGCAGTGGAAAGGGTGACAGGGCTATTCTTACCTCTGTTTCAGTACATTTCTTCTATTGCAAATTAAATAGCATCATTCTGATAGTGTCTTTTAGCTTTTTATCTGTATTTTTTATCTGAAAACCTTTTGGCAAACAGGAGGAGCACTGTATGTAATGTAGAAAGTAAACTCTATCAGATGTAAAAGAATAGGCTTACCTTGGCTGTGTAAGCATAGTGCTGCTATCTCCTGGAAAGAGTATCACTCATGCCGCCTGTAACCTCTCTGTTCAGCACTGACACAGTGCAGCTGGTCCATTCCCTGATCTTTCCTTTCCTCGCCTCTCCCCTCCCATCTCTCTCCTCTCTCCCACTTTCGCTCCCGTTCTCTCTCTCTCTCTCTCTCTCTCTCTCTCTCTCTCCCCTCCCCCTTCCCCCTTCCCCCTTTCCCCTCTCTCTTATAGACATCCTGTGAGAATACCCTGCTTTGTTGTTGTTGTCCCCCACTTTCCTTCTTTACCCTTATATGGGATTTGGGAAACTCTCTCTCTCTCTCTCTCTCTCTCTCTCTCTCTCTCTGTCTCTCTCTTTCACACACACACACTCACACACACATATGTTCGCTCACTCTCTCGCAGCTTCTTTCTCTTAGCATCCATAGAGAGAAGCTACAGCTGGTATAAGAGAATTTCTTACATAAGTCATGAGTTATGTCTTAATAGGGTTTATTTTACAAAAACGAATGTTTGCATAAAGTTATAAAAGGGCACAGAATAAATTTTCAGATCATGGACATGTAGTAATATCTTAACAAATGTGGGAATATCTTAACAAAATGATCAAATGCTTAAGATAAACAGACATAAACGGGAAAGCATTTATAATTAAGAACCAACAATTGAATAAGGACAACCAACTGTCAGGGATTTGTCTTACAAATACCTGATACTTAGTACAAAGCTTATGTAGTTTCATTATTTCTATTTGTTGATTTTTTAACAACGTAGTTTAGTGCACTGTGCACTTAATCCAAACATGTTGTTATATGATATATAATATTCTGGAGATTACTAATCTCAATCTAAATAAGAGTGATATAAGAGAGTTTATTCTGCTGAAAAAGGAATACCAGCTAAGGAAATAAATTACTAATATAATTCCCACCAGTGGCACTACATAATAATTATTATTATAAAGCTGCACTTTAATCCTGCATGTATTTAGCCACTTTTTATCGGGTGAATTAAACAGATGTGGTTTCTACTAAATACTTGAAGAGAGCTATAATTTTTTGCAATTAAATAACCAATAGGGATCCAACTTCATAGTGAAGATAACAAAATCTTATTTCATGTGGTTATGAGTAAGGCAAATAGTTATGTTTAAGGAAATATATGCAATAACAATAACACAAAAAGAATGCAAATACATTTCAGTAATGCAAGACTCAAAAGCAACTGTGAGAGAGAGGCAATGAATTTTCGAAGCGAATGAGTTCTGCGAAACTAAACAGCGCCCTCTATTGCATAAAAGCACGTGTGTTTTAGGAAAAGGCATAGACTTCAGCAATTCGGTAGTTACATTGAAAACTGCTTACATATATTTATCTTATAATAATTCGTAACAGGAACATGTTCTAGTTGTAATTAGTGTCTGAAATGTACGGTTTAACATTACTAAATTCCTCTAAATCAAAACCAAATAATCAATAAACAAGTGTTTAAAAGTGTTTAAAAAGTCCCATTTTTTCCATAAGACACAATTTGTATAATTCTATACCTTTTCTATACCACCACTCCGCTATGTGTACTCATGTCATTGAGTGTGTGTATATGTGTGTGTTTCTCTGCATGGATGGATTAAATGTGGAGGACAAATTCCTCTGTGTGTAAGCACTGTAGGCAAAATAGAACTTTAACACTTTTTTATCACATTTTTGTCATTTTATCAAATTTTGGTCCATTCATGCAGAAACCAATATGCAAGGTCAAACACTGATGCTGGACAATAAGCCCTGGCTCACAAACTCCGTTTTAGCCCAATTTAAGAGGTGTTTAATGGCGTTGAGGCAAGAGCTCTTGGTGGGCCAGTTATTACTTACCAGATGCGCCCTAAAAAAATTTCATAGACCATGTCCATGGGTAGCATTGTGCTAAAACAAAAAAATTATTGTTTAAATTAAATATGTTTTTTAATTTAGTTTAAATTAGGGCGGCACGGTGGCTTAGTGGTTAGCAAGTTCGCCTCTCGGCGCTAGGGATTCCCGGTTCGAATCCCAATCTGGGTGGAGTTTCCATGTTCTCCCCATGTCCGCGTGGGTTTCCTCTGGGTTCTCCGGTTTCCTCCCACAGTCCAAAAACATGGATCAAGTCAATTGAGTTCTCCAAATTCCCCCATATAGTGTGTGTGTGTGTCTGTCCTGGGTGTATCTGCCCAGCGCCCGAAACGTTCTCCCCTGGATTTGCAAGGGGAACCCCCCGCGACCCTAATATAGGATAAAGCGGAAGATAATGAATGAATGAATTAATTAATTTTATATATTTAATAGACTTATTAAGTTCTGCACATATTATTATTAGTACAATATTATTATTTTCACGCAAACAATACAAGTTTAAGTAAATACATAACTTATCTCTGATGCTCGTGGAGTCTTGTGTTTTCTCTTGCATGATTACATTTATTTATGGTCCCTTCTCTGTCTATTTATTTGTGTGTAGGCTTGTGATAAAGTTTCCTGGGTCTATTCGGAAAAAGGAACTTTATTTACAAAACAAAACACCAAATAAAAAATACCAAAACATTCACATCAAAAGCAATGACTATAACTAACAAAAGTGGTAACCACTCTTGACCACCAAACACAGGTTGCTAGCTTGAACCACATAGAGGTGGGGAGACTTCTTAAGCCCTTTCCTGGTGATTGTAAGGAGTATATAAACTTCTGCAGGGTACTAAAAAGTAAGTATGTCAAATGTCATGGTTGTAGAAGCAATGATAGTATCTTTGCTACATAGTGGGGACTCAAGACCAAACACAATCAGGTGGGGACCACCCATTTTAAAAGGAAGAGTTGAAAGCTGATCTGAGTTCAGTGAGATCCAATTACACCTATAACTTGAAAAGACAAGAATTATTAACGAAAGCCATACCTGTCATTTTACATTCAGAATTTACATTCGGAAATTAATCAGATGAAATCATAATGTATTTAATAAAATATAAATTGCTGAAAATATGTGATTGTAAAGTAATAATAAAATGATAAATACTTGAGCCTAAAACTATGCACACACTTCATGGACACATTTCAACACACACTACATTACATTCGGTCATTTAGCAGACGCTTTTATTCAAAGCGACTTGCAATTCGAGCACGGGGTTGGCCAAAGCCACATTGGAGCAATTAAGGTTCGGGGTCTTGCTTAAGGATTATCACATTTGTAAGTTCAGTGGAGAATTTTGACAAAAATGTTTGTCAAATGTTGCCAGATATGGTAAAATTAAACTTTCCCTCAGTTTTAATGCTTGTGTGTTTCATATCTTGGGATACACACACACACACACACACACACACACAAAAAGTTTATTTTCTTTATGAATTTCCTCTAAAAGTGTGCATTAGCATGTATATGTGCATTCCATGTTTATTTCTGCTTCATAAGACAACAATGCAGTAAATAGTTGGTTGTTCATTTCCGCAGTCAGTTTGTACAGTAATAGCTTCCAGAACATTTTCTTCTCCAGTAGTGATCTCAAGTTGTAGTGTAAAGATATAGTCAAGTTCTGTGTAAGAAGCCACAAGACACTGTATATTTGTTTGTCTATTTTGCAAATATTTAAACTATATGTGCAAACTAACATTGTCTACAAACTGTATATATAAATTTCAATTGTTTGGTTACGAGTATGTACAAGGTTGAAATGTCAGTTATGTGCATTTTTTTTCAATACAAATTTGATGCTTTATTACAGATGTCACATAATTCCAAGCAAATGCTCTGCATTCTATTCAAATTCTCTGCTTGTGGAATGTAGTTTTGTCAAATGTTTCTCCCACAGGTGTTTGGAGGAGGTTCCTCATTATTTCGGGGTAATATAAGAAGAGTCATATTTTCAATCTGCATCAAAGTGATTTAAACAAAGCTAGTTAGAGACATGGCTTGCATGTAGTCTACCTCGAGACAAAGGTAACATTACAATTCCAAATTTACAGTGGATTTGAATATTTCTCCAGGTGAGTTGTTACATGCTATTTTAAATGTAATAATATTTTTATAATAATGAAATAAAATCTGCATAATAGATGGCACATTTTGGACCAGGTCCAAAACAAGATCAAGTTAAAACAGTTGATTGTTATTAGATTAGTTTTAGATTTGGATACAGTCAATTTTAATATGAATACACAATTGGTAACACTTAAAAATAATATAGACAACCAGGTCCTTATTAAAGACCTGCTACATGAAAAAAAAACTTATTGGGGTTTAAAATGTTTGCAATGCAAGTACATAATTGCAACAACACCTGTAAAATTTAAAAAGACTTCAGCATCTCTATATGAATTGTAATATGTGATATGGCTAAATAACTGTGTAGTTGTGTACCTGTACATCACTGAACCTGATATGAATAGTTTATTTAAAAATGTGATGAAGTAAATTACTTTTTATTTCCATGAAGCATTTTTCAGAATATTCATCAATGGGTTTTGGAAAAGAGAGCAGTTTGTGTTCAGACAGAAGTTCAAAGGCAAGCTTCTGTCTGAACTCAGTCCATGGTGAACACATCCTGCAGGAAATGAACATCTTTAGAAAAAGTGGAACATTTACTGATGTAGTCTTGCTGGTGGAGGACCAGGAATTTCCATGCCATCGTGCTATGCTATGTGCCACAAGCCTCTATTTTCGCTCAATGTTTATGGGCAAACTCCGTGAGAGCTGTCAGTCTGTGGTGCAGCTCAAAGAGGTTTCAGCCATCGCCCTAGAATACCTGCTCGACTTTATTTATGAGGGTCGTGTTGAGCTCCAGGAGGAAACTGTGGAGACTGTGTTCAGGGCTGCTCACCTATTGGATGTGCCTCTGCTGACCCAGGCCTGTGTGGAATTCCTGGAGAGTCACGTGTGCCACTTCAACTGTTTGGGCCTAATGGCTTTTGCCCAGAGGTACTCTCTTGAGTCTTTGTTGCACAAATGCCAGGATCTTATATATCAAGAATTTTCTGCTGTGGCTAAACAAGAGGAATTTTTGGAGTTGCCATTGGAAAGAGTGTTAGAGTTACTGGGCTCTGACAAACTGGAGTATCAGGAGGAAGTTCTTGTGGAAGCAGCACTACTGTGGGTGCATTACCAGGGTGACCAGAGAAAATCAGTTTTGGTGAAGTTGCTGGAGAGACTGCGACTGCCTTTGCTCGATCCCATGTTCTTTACTAATATGCTGGAGGCTGATGAGCTTGTTCAGGAGTGCCATGACTGCAGGAAGCTGCTGCAGGAAGCTAGACTGTATCGTCTCTGTGGCAGAGAGATAAGCTCAGAGCGAACCAAACCACGGAGGTCAGTCAATCAACAAATACTAGGTGGAATACGATTTATCATCAGTTACAAATTTTCCCAAGACGGCAGATACAGCAAGTTCAAATATTTGTATTTTATTTACAGGAAATTTTATTTCAGATACTACATATAGACATTCAGTATTAAACATGAAGCTCTGAGATTCAGCACTGCACTAAATTTAGTTTTGCCCTAAAGTACAAATGTTGCATTTCTAAAATAGACAGTAGTACACAGGTTACAATTAAGCAGCCTAAAAATGATTTTAACACCTCTTTTTGTGGCTTTCATGTGCTTGGCTTTTTTGCTTTGTGCATTTATGTTTATTTTTTATTCATTCTACACAGAAAAATTAATTCAAACTTAAGCGCACAAACTAAAGTTGGCTTGCATCCATAGCATATTTCAAAATCTACATAGAGTTTAGCAACAGTCAAATGAGCTTTTGGATTCACTTTTGAAGAACTTTAAAATTAAAGTTTATAATTGTTCACTTTGTGTGCTGCCCATTTAATTCGTCTTCATCTGCTCCATTTATTTGCTTAGATTTGCTTATGTTCTTAGATTTGCTTATGTTAAGCCATATTGCCCGCTTCCTGTTTTAAGTATTCATGACTTTATTTTTTTGTAACTGGATGTATATAATATATAATTGTAAGCTAAAACATACTTACGAACAGAATTTATTCATATTCATTCAAAAAGACAAAAGAATATAAGTCCAGCAAGAATTTAATAAGAGCTTTACCTTAAAAATAAATAGTGTTGCATCATTCTACTGCCTTGTGTTTTTGGGCAAACAACTACATGAAAGTCAAAAAGTAATCTCATCAGTAATCAATGTCATGTCTGATCAGAAGTGAGTCAAGGCTACAAAAAGATAAGATGTATTTTAACTTAACCTTTAAATCTCTATATTTGTAAATACAAATAAACAAAATTAATTGAAAAAAGTGCGGCACGGTGGCTTAGTGGTTAGCACGTTCGCCTCTCAGCACTAGGGATTCCCGGTTCGAATCTCCATCTGGGTGGAGTTTCCATGTTCTCCCCGTGTCTGCGTGGGTTTCCTCCGGGTTCTCCGGTTTCCTCCCACAGTCCAAAAACATAGATCAAGTCAATTGAGTTCTCCAAATTGCCCCATGTAGAGTGTGTTTGTGTGCGTGTCTGTGTGTGTGAGTGTGTGCCCAGCGATAGATTGGCGCCCTGTCCTGGGTGTATCTGCCCAGCGCCCGAAACGTTCTCCCCTGGATGGGCAAGGGGAACCCCCTCGCGACCCTAATATAGGATAAAGCGGAAGATAATGAATGAATGAATAATTGAAAAAAATGAACTCTTTGGCATAGTGTCACATTCAGTAATAACTTTTAACACACTAATAAAGAATGACAGGACAAATCTATCTCAGTAAAAAAAACCTGTGTGAATGAATGATTTTCATGAATTTTTTTTAATTTCATTTAAACAATCATTTATCTGAAATTTAAATCTCTTTTCAGTTTTTCAGGGCAGTATAGTCTGTACCATGATCTAGTGGGGTTTCTTAGCTTTAAAATAAAATTCTGTTCTATTTTTACAATTCAAAAAATGTTCACTTTCATAATTGTATTGTGTGTATACATAGGCATTCTGGCTGGGCCGAGGTAATTGTGGTGATTGGAGCCTCCAACAGGATCCCTAGAATTTCCATTGCTGAGAAAATGAGCCCTGCTACAGGAAACTGGCTTTCTTTAGCCACAGTGCCAGGCTACTCCAAACATGAGTTTTCTGCCTGCGAGCTCCACAATGACATTTATTTATCAGGTATTGTATTATTATTATTATTATTATTTTGCTTATATTAATCAATAAGCTACAGTATAATTATATATATATATATATACATATACATATATATATATCTATAGATAGATAGATAGATAGATAGATAGATAGATAGATAGATAGATAGATAGATAGATAGATAGATAGATAGATATATTTAGCGAAGCAATAGTGTGGATTTATATGAGGATCACACACACAAACTTAAACTTTTAGCATAATATATATAATATATATGTAAACATCTCTGGAGAAGAAGCAGTTTATCAGCATGTTGGGATAAGTCTTGGTTATTCTAAAACTTTTGACCATTGGAAAAAAACAGTCCCTTCTGTTCTGTCACGCTGTACCAATTGGTGCTTTCTATCATCCATCCATCCATCATCTTCTGCTTTATCCTCTATTAGGGTCTATTAGGGTCTCCCATCCAGGGGAGAACATCTCAGGCACAGGGGCACCAGGACAGGGCGCCAATCTATCGCTGGGCACACACTCACTCACACAGACATGAACACTAACACACTCTATATGGGGCAATTTGGAGAATTCAGCTGACGTTGATCCATGTTTTTAGACTGTGGGAGGCAACCAGAGAACCCGAAGGAAACCCTTGCGGACACGGGGAGATTGAGATTTGAACCGGGAATCCCTAACACTGAGAGGCGAACGTACAAACCACTAAGCCACCGTGCCGCCTGCTTTCTATCATGTTTCTTAAAAAAAATCCATGAGAAGCTAAGAGAGCAGTTTAGCCATTTTTAAGCTTTATCAAAAAAAGCCTTTGATGGGCTATCTTCACAAGGTAGAATGTTCACGTCAGATGTTATCTTTCACTTAATCCTCTACTAGGGTCACAGGGAGTTCCCCATGCCCATTCAAGGGAGAAAGTTTCAGGCACTGGACAGATATACCCAGGAAAGGGCGCCAATCTATCGCTGGGCACACACACACACACACACACACACACACACACACACACACACACACAATAAGTTGTTCTCTTATTTGTATGTTTTGGATAAAAACATTTGTTAAATAACTAAATATTAATGTAAATGTATATATGAAATTTAAAGCTATTACATTTTTACTGATGGAAACTGACTTCATGTTTCCGTTTTGCGTTTCTAGTTTGTGTTCTCATGTCTTTACTTGTTGTTTGCATGAAGGTGGGCAGTTAAACAGTTCAGATATGTGGCGCTACATGTCCCAGTTAAACCAATGGGTTCGCATGGGCAGTATGATAAATGGCAGATGGCGCCATAAGATGACATCAATTTGTGGAAAGGTTACAAATAGCCTGTTTTATTTTTGCCTTTCTGATTCTGCACAGCTTAATCCTCATAGCATTTACTGACCAAATGTTTTCTGATTGCAGCTGTATGCAGTAGGAGGATGTAATGGGTATCAAGTACTAAACAGCGTGGAGTGTTACACTGTGTTCGAGAACACATGGAAAACTGTTGCTCCTCTGCTGCTTCCAGTCAGCTCAGCCGCTGTAACCTGCTGCTCTGGAAAGCTCTATGTCATCAGCGGGGCTGCGAGTGATGACTGCAACACTAACAGGGTTAGCTTCTGAGATGCTCATGGATGCTTTTTCACTTTTTGTGCTTTAAGAAAAATAAACTTAAATATTAAATATTTCTGCTTTTCTATTCCTGTCAAAATCATACAAATTTAAAATATAAGCATGATCTAACAAATCATATCACAAGGGCATTAATAGTAATATTAATAGATCAATGTAAAATGATTTCGCGGGCCAGATATGATTGCATTACGGGCCGGATATGGCCCACATACCTATGCATTAATGTGTTTTCAATGTATTTACCTGATCCCCTTTTCTGTCCCTGAGTCTTATTCACATTCTCTGTCCAATCACAACCTTGTGCAACAAAGTAATTTTTTAGATGTTTTGTTTGCTGTTTTTTTTTACATGCTGTGCATTATTTGCACATTATATTAACTAAAAAATGTAATGAAACTCCTGTTTATTTTTAGGTGCAGTGCTATGACCCTGCAAAGAATCAGTGGACCTACAGGTCTCTCTCACCATTTTCTCAAAGGAACATAAATGCAGTGTCTTTGAATGGCTTTATCTACGTGGCTGGAGGTCTAATGGACATAGTCTACTGCTACAATGTCCAGGATGACTCCTGGACCAAAGTGGCCAAACTACCAATGAAACTGGTATGAGAAAATCATATTTGATATTAAAACATTATCTGAACAGAATTTTAAACACCAGGTAAAACACCAAATTGAAAGAATAATATTGTGATTATGTTGGTGTTTGTACATTATTTTGATGCAATATCTTATTTCTAGCTTTTGTGCAGTCAGTTCACTTCGTTTGGACTAATATCACCAAACAATGTGCATCTTTGTGCACGATGACTGTCATGCTGGATTAGGAATTAGCTTTCTCCAAACTGCTATTGCAAACCTGGAATGCTTGAAATACCTGAAATATCAATTTACCAAAAAGCTTTATTCTTACATTTATATTAGGTCATTTAGGTAATTAAGCAGATGCAGATTGATAGCTTAATACCCTAATTACTGAGCTACCACACCCTAATAATTTATAATTTAACAGTTTTATTATTTTTATAATTATTAAAATTATATATTAGGGGTGGTTAGCACGTTCGCCTCTCAGCACCAGGGATTCCCGGTTCGAATAGCAATCTGGGTGAAGTTTCTATGTTCTCCCCGTGTTCGCGTAGGTTATCCAGTTTCCTCCCACAGTCAAAAAACATGTTTTTTCAAGGTTAATTGAAATCTCCAAATTGTCCCATATAGAGTGTGTTTGTGTGTGAGTGAGTGTGTGCCCAGCGATAGATCGGCGCCCTGTCCTGGGTGTATTTGCCCAGCGCCTGAAACGTTCTCCCCTGGATGGGCATGGGGAACCTCCCCGCGACCATAGTAGAGGATACAGTGGATAAAGTGGAAAAAAAAAATGGATTTATGGATAAATATATATTATAATTATTTTCTATTTATTAATTGTGTTTAAATTTGTTTAATAAACTGCTCAACTGACATAACCAAACCCCAACGTTCTAGTTCTTAGTAGACAGAACTTAAGGAAAGACCCTCTCATGCACAGTGGTAAATGACTTTATGACTTCCGTAAAAAAAAACCCTGATTTATCTTGAAAGATAAAACTTCCTTTTACGAAGACGTCTTTTTCTCTGGAATCAAATCTAGATAAGCTTGTTTGTAGGCTGCTGTAACCTTTGTTTACATTTAAAAAAAATTTAAGCATTGTAGTTTTGCATCCAGGCGGCACGGTGCCTTAGTGGTTAGGGTGCCTTAGTGGTTTCTCAGCGCTAGGGATTCCTGGTTCGAATCCCAATCTGGGTGGAGAAACCCATGGGAAACCCCCCGTGACCCTATTAGAGGATAAAGCAGAAGATAATGGATGGATGGATTTTTTGCATCCACGCATATAGATAGTTGAGTGATTGCAATTTTTAATGGTGACATGGTGAGACACTTTTATCACAAATTTGTACGTTTGTTTCAGGAAAGTTGTGGACTAACAGTTTGTGATGGGAAGGTGTTTATCATTGGTGGCCAGGATGAATTTGCCATCGTCACTGACCGTATTTGGGTATTTGACCCATTGTGCAGCCAGATGACCGAGACCACTCCACTTGCACACAATCTAAGCAACCATGCTTGTATTACAATTACACAACAGTTAAAATGGAAGTAAACATTTTTATTTCTAGAAAAAACAATACCAAAGTGTTACCAGGAGATCCCGTAGCAAAATATGAATAACTTTTAACTATGACTGAATCATTAAATGGTTCATTGTTTTATTTTTACTTAGACAAATACACACAAACAAAAACACAAATACTCATGTGCAAATCCTTGTTTAAGCACTTAGTGTCCATTTGCCTAATTTCAAAAACTTTTAAGGAACAGGTGTTTTCTTATTATACCTTAATATGCTAAACATATGTCACAATGACAGTCACAGAATGACAGTTTGAGGATAAATCTGACCAAATTTTCAATTGTCATCAGAAATATATTAACTGAGAAATATGTCAATACATCCAATTCATATTTTCCCCACTGATCCTACAGGAAGAGATTTTTTTCTTATTTAACTGATTATAAGATGGTCAGTGAAAACTTTTCTTTCAACTTATGGTATTTTAATAAAGATTTTTAAAAAATCCCAAATTAGAAATATGCATATAGATTATATGTATGTGAACATGTTTTATTTACATCTTTATTTCTATGAAATGTATTTTCTATATATGTGTGTGTTAACCAGGAAATCCCACATCTCAATATGAACTACAGACTGTGATATTAGAAACTGTATGCTGAAATGATGTATTTCACTCATTTTTTCAGTTGGAATCAGAATCTGAATTTTTCGTTTCACGAATTTATTTCTTTGGCAAATTTAATACTATAACAATACAAAGTTTGTTTATATTTTTGTTGTAAACACATTTTTAAGGAATAAAATATTGAACTCTATGTTAACAATTACAAAACCTTTATCATATTTTTGTTTTAATGAACTCATATCTGTTAAACAATCACAAGTCATAAAGTGAAAATAAAATAATGACTGGCTTCTGATTAACTCTGCGTTGTGTCACAATTGACACAATATTGATATGTATTGGGTAAGAAAAATTTTTATTCTATGGTCAAAGTTTAGCAGTGCCATACTTTATGTGATGTGATCATGGTAGTCTACAATACCATGCATGCACTAACAGCAATATGTTTTAGAACACCTATATTTTTCAGTCATTTATTGGAAGCTATTCAGTTTAATGTCCTATTACACTCTAAAATTTAAAAAATTATAGTTCAAATAGGAGTTTAAAAGTCATGAAAACTATAGACCAAAGTGTATTCTAAACATTTGCCTTTAATGCATATTGTCTGGCTTTATTATCGCCCGCGCTTTACTACCTGCATTAGCCACCGGCTATCGGAGAATGTCGGCTGGTATCGGCGCTGCGTGCAATGGTGGAGGTGTGGGAATCATACACACGACAAGGTATAGTGCAATGTCACTGTTTACTGTTTCGTTTGGAACCAAGCGTTACAACAGTTAGACCTCTACCGTGTTGCTGGGGCAACACGGTAGGTCTCATAAACTGTACTGTCTACAGAAGCCCGAACACACACATATATGCTGGTTGCTGAACTCTGATTGGCGGAGCCAAACGTCACTCACATAATCGCCGCTACACTACCCCCCCTCTAGACATGCTGAGTCCCTTCAGCATCTAAACAATTTTAGAAAAATAGAGTATGCAAACACAGAACAATGCATTTAAACTAACTGCTCTTAATTACAATAACACAATCTCTTGTGGCTCCTCAACTGTTACCACTACGATATTTTAACCTAACTAAGAACAACCCAGCTTAATAGGAGTCTCTAGCCGGGACAGTCCTGGTAGCGCTAAGGTTTGCGCACAACACAACTTCTGCTTGTGATCTGCACATTTGCTGTGTTCTCTTCCGTGTCTGGGGCAGTGTCTGACGTGGGTTCAGCTTCAGTTATCTGGCATCGGGATTCCATGGCTGGTTGTGTCTCTACAGGCAAGACGCCTACTTTGTTTCCATTGTTGAACTCATGGCAAGAGGGCACGTTGGAACCAGAGATCTGGGTTACCCTTCCAGGGGTCAGAGGAGGGTCTCCATAATGTTCAGCAACTCCGCTGCTCTCCTCTCTTAATGAGTGTCTAAGCCGTTTTATCCACTCCGGCACCATGTCAGATGTATAGAGCTGTAACCGATCATGATGGAGGATTTTGGTGCCCCTTTTATCTCGGACCTTGAATAGCACCGGCCCCAGGCACTTAGTTATGAGTAGGGGACCTCTTTCCAAGGGGGCTGAAGTTTTGACTCAGGCCTTTCTTTTTGGTGCTGTCTTTTATGTATACCAGGTCTCTCACCTCGTAAGGTCGCTCCTTGGCACGGAGGTCATGCTGTCTCTTCTGCCTAATCTGGGCAGATCGCAGATGTTCCCTCGCCAACCCATGTGTTTGTTCCAACTTTTCCTCTAGGCTCTCCAGAAACTCAGGTGGTGGCGCTCTATTACTGCCAAGATGAGTAACTGTTTTGTGGCTGATGTACCTCTCTGCCCAGCATCATACGGTTTGGGGTGAACCCTTTGCAAGCATGTGGTGAACTTCGGTAGGCTGCTGTTAATAGTGGGAGGTACTCATCCCAGTCTCGTTGCTTTTTGTCCACATAGCATCTTATCATTTGGAGCAGGGTTCTGTTGAATCTTTCTACCTGGCCGTTCGAGGATTGGGGGTAGGGTGTAGTTCGGGTCTTTGTTATCATAAGCAGATGGCACACTTGTGTAAAGAGGTCACTTTCTAAGTTTCTGCCTTGATCTGTGTGAATTTCCAACAGTGAGCCAAATCGTGCCACAAACTCGAACACAAGCTTTTGAACTGTAGTCTCTGCAGTCTGGTCCGGTATAGCGAATGCCCCCACCCAACATGTGAACTGGTCAATAATGACCAGTATGTACTTATTGCCTGAGGTGGCCCCACAACATCCTGGGTGCACCAGCCCGGTACATCTGCAAAGAAGCTCTCCCTGTTGGGCCTACGGCCTTGCTTGCTTGACACTGAGGGCACTTTTGGATGAAGAGCCTAACGTCTTCCCCCATTCCGTGCCAGAGAAAATGTTGTCGAGCTCTGTATAGTGTTTTACCAAAACCAAGGTGACCTGACAGAGGCGAACTGTGACAAAAGTCAATCAACTCCTTTAAAAGGGACCTAGGTACCAGCAGACGAAGTTGAGGGGGGACCCCCGTGTCACTCTCCCATCTATAATAGAGGACTCCTCCATGCCGCTCCACTTGCGGCCAACACAGCCAATACTTCCTGATGGCTGGGCTTCTAAGGGCGATTTGCTCTCTTTCGGGGATCTCTCCCATGTCCATGTAGCCAAGCATGTATCCTGTCTTTGCTCCTTCTCTAGCTCTTGCTTACTGTATTGAGCCATCTAGTTAACTTCCGTGAACTCCTCCTCGGGGTTCTGGGGGCCTGAAGATGGGCATGGGGCATTTTCTGGTAAGACTGAGCTGACAACTGCCTGGATCTCTTGACCCTTTGTCACATGTCTGATGGCAAGTGGTACCACATCATCCACATCAGTTTCGAATCTTGGCCATTGATCTTGTAGTCTCTGGCAGTGTGCACATCCACCACAGGGCAGTTCAGATAAGTCACTTCCGGCTTGGTAGCAGTCACACTGTGATTGAGCCATCTTTCTGGACAATGCATCCGCATTACTGTGTTGCACTCCGGGATGATGCTCAATCTGAAAGTCATACTGGCCTAACTCCTCCAACCACCTTGCCAGCTGCCCTTCTGGGTGTTTGAAACGGAACAGCCAGGACAGACTGTTATGGTCAGTTCGAATAAGAAATCTGCAGCCCAGTAAGTAGTGTCTGAACTGTCTTGTAAATTTCACCACTGCAAGCAATTCACGTCTTGTTACACAGTAACGTCATTGGGTTTTCTGCATGTGAGAGCTGGCATAGGCTATAACCTTTTCTTCCCCATGCTGAAACTGTGTAAGGACTGCCCCGATGCTGCAATTTGATGCATCTGTGTCTAGGATGAAGGTACCTTGAGAGGTGGGGTAGGTGAGAATGGGAGCTGTTGTCAGGTGGTTTTTTTAGCTCACCGAAAGCTGCTTCCTGGGCCTCCCCCAGAGTGAAACTCTGTGCCTTTATTCTGGAGCTCGTGGAGTGGGCTACAAATTTGGGATAATAATAGCATTATCCCAAATAAAAACAGACCCCTTAACCCATCTGTAGTCACCGTCGACAGAGCCACCAGTGAAGGACCCAGTCTACAAATTCCCATCCAGGTAAATAATTTAACCATCATGTGCATTGTCGATACAGGAGCTGAATCCACCGTGATGTCCAGCGAAGTGTTTAAGCAGCTCAACTTAGAAAGAATAAGAATAAGAGAATAAGAGAGCCTGCTTGCGGAATGCAGAGTCTGGAAAGACAATGGGTGTATTCGATGGCTATAAAGTAACTCTGAAGGTCGGCAGTAAAGAGTGGGACTGGATCGTGTACATACAGTTGTGATCAAATTTATTCAACCCCCAATGCTGCGAAGGGTTTTATGGAATTCAGTGCACATTTGTAATTGTGTTCATAATGAAATCTTACAAGGACTTGTTAAAGAACTAAATGCAACTAAGATAGCATCAATTGTTTTTGTCATAAAGTATTAAATGGCCTTTTTGTGATTTCTTCATTGACACAATTATTCAACCCCTTTACAACTACCACTCATAAGAACAGAGGTTCATTCCAGTGTTTTCAATCAGGTATTGAAAACACCTGTGGATGTCAACGAGCAGCAATCAAGCATGATAAGCACCAATTAGGCAGATTTAAAAGGACTGTGATACTCAGCTCCTTCTAGACATCTACTGGTGTGTTTACAAGCATGGTGAAGGCAAGAGAATGGTCCCAGAAGACAAGAGAAGAGGTTATTGCTCTTCACAAGAATGGCAATGGATATAAAAAGATTGCGAAGTTGTTAAATATTCCAAGAGACACTATCGGAAGTATCATTCGCAAGTTCAAGTTAAAGGGCACAGTGGAAACGTTACCTGGTCGTGGCAGAAAGAAGATCCTGACCGCGACTGCTGTGCGCTACCTGAAGCGTAATGTGGAGAAAAATCCCCGCGTGACTGCTAAGGAACTGAAAAAAGACCTGTCAGATGTGGGCACTGAAGTTTCAGCTCAGACAATAAGGCGCGCACTGCATAACGAAGACCTCCATGGCAGAACTCCCAGGCGCACCCCCTTGCTGATTCCAAAGAACAAGAAAAGTCGACTGCAGTATGCCAAAAGTCATGTGGACAAGCCACAAAGGTTTTGGGACAGTGTACTGTGGTCAGATGAAACTAAATTAGAACTGTTTGGGACAATGGACCAGCGCTATGTTTGGAGGAGGAAGAACCAGGCTTATGAACAAAAGAACACCTTGCCTACTGTGAAGCATGGCGGGGGGTCAATTATGCTTTGGGGCTGTTTTGCTTCTAATGGTACAGGAAAGCTTCAACGTGTGCAGGGTACCATGAATTCCCTTCAGTACCAGGAGATCTTGGAGGAAAATGTGATGGAGTCAGTCACAAACCTGCGGCTTGGGAGACGTTGGACCTTCCAACAGGACAATGATCCGAAGCACACATCCAAGTCCACTAGAGCATGGTTGAACATGAAAGGCTGGAACATTCTAGAGTGGCCATCGCAATCACCAGACTTAAATCCAATTGAGAACCTCTGGTGGGACCTAAAGAAGGCAGTTGCAGTGCGCAAGCCTAAGAATGTGACTGAACTGGAGGCTTTTGCCCATGAAGAATGGGCTAAGATACCCATAGGTCGCTGCAAGACACTTGTGTCAAGCTATGCTTCACGCTTGAAAGCTGTCATAACTGGAAAAGGATGTTGTACTAAGTACTAAAAAATAATGTCACTAGGGGGTTGAATAAAACTGATAATGATGTGAGCACAGTAAAGACATTTGTGGTTATTCCATCATAAATATTATGTTATATTTGTCTAATTTATAAGTGCCTCTTTGATATAATTGTAAATAAGATGACTGAAATGATCCAAATCAATGTCAAACTGGCCAAAACACTTTATTTCAGTGGGGGTTGAATAAATTTGATCACAACTGTAGCCCCCATTCAGGACCCTCTCCTCCTGTGACTGGACTTCATGATTAAAGCTAATGTGACCATACAAAGAGGGCCCAAAGTCTTCATTGGAGGCGAGGTCGTGCCCAGCTTTGTTAGAGGTGGACCCGAGGGAGGCTATGTAATATCCCGGGTGTTGCTAACAAGACCACTCACCCTTCCTCCGCAGAGTGAGTGTGATACCTGGGGTGTTGTAGAACACCCACATCCTGAGAGAACAGTGGTCCTGGAGCCAGTTGGCCTTGCTGAAGGTGTTTCCTTGGGAAGTGTACTTGTGAACATGGAGCCAAAGGTGCCTGTCCGGCTATGCAATATATCTGCTGTTAGCACACACCTTGCCAAGGGCACTTGTCTGGGAATTCTCATCGAAACACTTCCCTTACCAGAGATGTACCCCAAAGAATTTAAAATTATGTTCGTGTGCTTCTACCAATTTTTGGGCTTCCGTCAGTGTGGGCGGATCTTTGTTCATTACCTCATATGCGATTCGCTGGTTGCAAAGACCCCGAAGAAACGCGTCAGCCGGCAGTTGGTCCTGCAGTTGAAGATCCACTCCTGGATATGCTAAGGTGACCAGCCGACGAATCTCCTCCGTAAACTCAGCTGTAGATTCCTTCTGTTGTCGTAGTTCATTTAAACAACGGCGTGCTGTGTTTGGTGGATCTGTGTGGCCATACCTTTGTGCCAGCTGCTCCGTTAGGAGGGCATAATCTTCTCTGACGTGCTCAGGCAGCGAGCACACGAACCGTATAGCCGACTCTCTCAGCCTCTCATGTAGTCTATCCACTCTTTCAGTACTTGTCCAATTTTGTCTCTGAGCCATTCTTTCGAAGGGAATAAAGAAGGAAGCCCAGTCGTCCTTTCCTTCGAATGCTGCAAGGGCCTTTGAGCTGGCACAGCATGTGGAGTAGCGTGGTGCTGCATGGTTGCCATTATGGCTATTATCGTAGTGCATGCCCATATCTCTGTTGTGGACTGGGAACTGAGGGTTGGCACTGTTTGGAGATGTTGTTGCCGTGGGTGCCAGGCCAACACCTCTCCTGTCAGTAGAACGTCTACGCACCACTGGCTCTAAAGACTACTGGCTCTAAAGTCCACATTCCATTGTCTTACAGGGGCTGATGTGCGAGAGCGCTGCCGGATCACTTCTAATTCTGGGGAAAAATCGAGTAGGGTTGATGGAATAGTGGGAAGCACCTCCCTGTCATGTTCGATTAAGATAGGTGATGAACTTGACACAGTGTGTGACTGATCATTCCCATCAGGCTGCTTCAGCCAGGGTGTTTGAATATCTTTGACAGCCGTCTGAATTAATACTGGGGACAACATTTGTTGTAGCTGTTTGGTTTGTTGCTCTAACAAGTTCTGTAGCCAGGCTGGTGGTTGTTCTAGATTGTTAGCAGCACAAACTTCTGCCCCTGAGTGAAGGATTTCTTCATTTATTTATATTTTTTATATGTATCCGAACACTGGCTGAGGAAAATAATGTTTTGAACACATGATCTCGCTTCTTTGGCGCGGTAACACTCCTGTGGCTATGTAGTTAGCCTGTTAGCTTCCGATGCTAATTTAGCGTCAGCGCTCAGAACTTTATTTATTTTAAATGTTCCTTATTCAGAGTATAATGCGTTTGAACACTTGCCACAATCTGTGATGACGATGTCAACATCCCACTTTTGACGTCAGTTGTCATGTTTCTTTCTTTATTATCGCCCGCGCTTTACTACCTGCATTAGCCTCCGGCTATCGGAGAATGTCGGCTGGTATCGGCGCTGCGTGCAATGGTGGAGGTGTGGGAATCATACACACGACAAGGTATAGTGCAATGTCACTGTTTACTGTTTCGTTTGGAACCGAGCGTTACAACAGTTAGACCTCCTAGCTCCAGCACCCGAACAATCTTAGCGTCCGATGCTGGGGCAACACGGTAGGTCTCATAAACTGTACTGTTTACAGAAGCCCGAACACACACATATATGGTGGTTGCTGAACTCTGATTGGTGGAGCCAAACGTCACTCACATATCGCCGCTACACTATTAATATAAATACAATATATTTATTCACTAACCTTTAACTTCATGTTATAGGTTCCAGACATTTGCCTGAATTGCACAATAATTGAACTGTAATTGACTGGAATAGGCTTAACATTACACCAAATTATTGATAATTAAATGAATGATAATGAATGAAAGTGTGACTCAGCACATGTATGCTATTCCGGGACAGTGGGTTTATATTTTTGAGTTAAAAAAAAATAAATAAAATAAATAAATAAATATATATATATATTCATTCATTCATTCATACATTCATTATCTTCCGCTTTGTCCTATATTAGGGGAGGGGGGAGGGGGGGGGGGTTTCCCCATGCCCATTCAGGGGAGAACGTTTCGGGCGCTGGGCAGATACACCCAGGACAGGGTGTATCTGCCAATCTATCGCTGAGTGCACACTCACATAGACACGCACACATATACACACTATATGAGGCAATTTGGAGAACGCAATTGACTTGAACCATGTTTTTGGACTGTGGGAAGAAACCGGAGAAACTGGAGGAAACCCACGCGCACACAGGGAAAAACATAGAAACTCCACCCAGGTGAGGATTCGAACCGGGAATCCCTAGTGCTGAGAGGCGAACGTGCTAACCACTAAGCCACCGTGCCACCCAATATATATATATATATATATATATATATATATATATATATATATATTAGTAAATGAAATTATAATCAATAATTCAATACATTTCTGCAGTTTAAAAATAAAGGAGAGGGCAAATCTGTAATAAAGGAGCATAAAGAAGTTATAAAATAAAATAAAAAATTGCTTATTGTGGTGATGAAGCCCTTTCTGTGTTCAAACCGAGCTTGTCTTCATTGTTTATTGTGTTCATTGTGGTTTACATTAGCAGTACATAGTTTGCACTGGTACACCAGTTTTATCCAAAAACATACAGGCAGGGCGGCACGGTGGCTTAGTGGTTAGCATGTTCGCCTCTCAGCGCTAGGGATTCCCGATTCGAATCCCCATCTGGGTGGAGTTTCCATGTTCTCCCCGTGTCTGCGTGGGTTTCCTCCGGGTTCTCCGGTTTCCTCCCACAGTCCAAAAACATGGATCAAGTCAATTGAATTCTCAAAATTGTCCCATATAGAGTGTGTCTGTGTGAGTGAGTATGTGCCCAGCGATGGATTGGCGCCCTGTCCTGGGTGTATCTGCCCAGCGCCCGAGAAGTTCTCCCCTGGATGGGCATGGGGAACCCCACCGCGACCCTAATAGAGGATAAAGCGGGAGATAATGAATGAATGAACATACACTACACTCACTGGCTGGAACTCCTATTGTTCACAATAAAGGAGGATGCACCAGTAACCACAGTGGTTTTCCTATTTAAGTTGATGTATTGGCCCAAACCTTTTGACACCATAAATGTCATTAGAGAAAAATGAGAAGAGGGCAAACATGAAATCCAATATTTTATTGACCTGAGACAAGAGAAGTAGTTCCAGGTGCAGAAATGTCAGACAAGTCTTAAGCAAGTCCTGTAAAAGCAACCATATGAGACTAGAAACAACAACTCACTGCCAGCAGCAGGAGAATTCAAGCACCCTGAAGATAACCAGTAGTGATGGCATGCAGGTTATTTTACAAAAGTACAGCATTGGAATGCTATGATGTGCAGCCTAATGCAATATTTTGCCATATCTGATGAATGGCAAAGGACATGTCAGTGTGGCTCAGATTGACTCTATCAAATTCAAATTTGGGTACCCCTTCAAAAAATGGAAAGTGGTGCAGCATGCAAATATACCATCCAGACCAGAATGACTCGGCTAATGAACAGTTTCTGCTAGCAGGCTATCAGGTTCCTTTACAAGCCCTGAAGCTGATAGTATTTCCCACTGCCATATTACTCACACATGCTTAAACTTATTAAACTACACTACTGTTACTACTGTAAATCTGGCAAAACACTGATTTCAACAATCACTTTAATATTCTATCTTAATGCCACTTCACTAGAAGATGTTCTTTGTACTGTAACATCTGTAGCAAATTTTGGCAAATTTTGTGCAATCGAGTAGATTGACATAAATTGATATAAAGGAATCCAAACAAAGTCAGGAATCAATTTTCACAACTTAGTTTATTGTAGAAGTACAGCATGTAAAACACTCCTTCTTTCCATCCATCCATGTCGGGGAAACCCTCTGGCACACATTCCAATTGGTGGGTATAATTCCAACCTGAACTTGGCCCCTAAAATTATGTATAGTTTTTTCTTCCTGTGCCACACCTTAAGCATTTCATATCACATATCAGAATCAGAATCAGAATATTTAATCCCTGGGGGAAAATTGCAGTTGTAACAGATCTCATTTCTAGTGAATATGAATAAAGAACAAAAGATAAAGTACTATACAAAATAAAGTACTAAAAACAAATTTAAGTTCAAGTATTACTAGTAGGGCAGCATGGTGGCATAGTGGTTAGCACGTTCCCCTCACAGCGCAGGGGATTTAGGTTCATATCCTAATATGGGTGGAGTTTCCATATTTTCCCTGTGTCCTCATGGGTTTCTTCCAGGTTCTCTGGTTTTCTCCCACAGTACAAAAACATGGATTCCAGGTAAATTATATGCTCTAAATTGCCCCATATAGAGTGTGTGTGTGTGTGTGTGTGTCTGTGTGAGTGTGTCCAGCGATAGATTGACTCCTGTCCTGTGTCTCTGCCCAGCACCCAAAACGTTCTCCCCTGGATGGGCATGGTGAAACCCCTGTGACCCAAATAAAAGATTAAGCAGGTGATAATGAATGAATGAGTATTACTAGTAGTAAAATAAAAATACACATACAACCTAAGTCAACCTAAGCAAAACAACTCAGATTCCAGAAACCAAAGTTAGCAGACTAAGAAATTAAGAAGCTAACAGACAAATAGACTAAGGTGTGGGATCAAAAATAATCAAAAATAATCTGAAATAACCAATATTGTATTATTATTATTATTATTATTGTATTATTGTATATATATATAATCACAACTCTGACTTTGTTTGGATTCCTTTATATCAATTTATATATATAAATTATTTTAATATTGCATTTTTTTTACACATACTCATTTGTATACTAGTTACTACTGTCGCAGATTACATACATCATACATATCCTATACAATACTGAATATGTGGATATGTGTACATTTTATACAGATTCTGGGCTTTTAGTCCCAAAATAAAACATACATACATCTTAATCCTAGAAATTTTTTCACAGCTAATGTCGAAAGACAATAAATATTGTATATGAGTGTTGTCAGCTGCTGCTGCCAAAACAGGTAATACAAAACAATCCTGCATTTTTAAATCATGTTTAACTTTATAAATAAATGTATTAATATTACTTTTATTAATATTAGTTAATAACGGGCGACACAGTAGCGTAGTGGTTAGCAAGTCCACCTCTTATCGCTGGGGATTCAGGATCAAATCCCAATCCCTGTTCTCCCTGTTTGTATGGGTTTCTTCCTGGTTCTCCGGTTTCCTCCCACATTCCAAATACATAGATTCAAGGTAAATTGACTGCCCTTAATTGCTCCAATATAATGTGCGTGTCTGTGTGTAAGTGAGTGTGTGCCCAGCAATGGATCTGCTCAGTGACTGAAAAGCTCTTCCCTAAGTGGGCAGCCCTAGTAGGGGATTAAGTGGAGGTTAAAGACATAAAATAATATTAGTTAATAAAGTGTGCCAGTAAAAAGCAATTAAAAAGGATTCTGCAACAAAACCTGTTTACTCCATGTGAATACAAGCAGATGACTTAACCTGAATTCCAAGTGCATGTTTCTTACAAATCAACATACTAGATCATCAATGTAACAGATAACAGCAAGTATTTAAGTGTTTTCTTTTTTGCTAACCTGTCATGTCTGGTAGCTTTTGCAATCTGAATGGTAATCTGACTGCAAAGATGTACCATACATGTTTGCTTTTACGTTTTTACAGGAACAGTTCTACAGATTATTGTAGCCTATTCCTGTTAATTGTGCTTTTATTTGATTGATTTGAATTATTCCGCCAATGCATGCAGTGACAGGGGAAAAAAAAAGGAGAGAAAAAAAAAAACAACCTAGAAAAAAAAAAAATTAAAATAAAAAGAAGAGAGAGAGGGAAAAAAAACAACTTATACATACATTCCTATATACATATATACACATGTACTGTATATACACATACATACCTATATACAAACATACATAAATACACACACGCATTATACACACACGCCCCCAGACACACACACACACACACATCCTAATATTGAAATATAGAAATATAATATAGAAATATATAAAAATTGTGTGTCTCTTTATGTGCGTAAGTATGTGCCCCTGTTATGGAATGCATTCAGGATGAGGGCAAGAAACCACAACCATACTCCCGCGGTCCAGCGACGGATAGGGAAAGACCAGGGGGACCCAGACCACTCAAGGCCACCGGGAACCTGAAGACCAGAGGCCACACAGCCCGATGGCCACCGCACACGCACCGCAGAGGAGGAAGGACGGAGACCCCAGACGAGGCCCCCACGGACAGGGGGCAGGAACCCAGAGAGCCAGAGGCAACGAGACATCCAACCCTCCCCCCCAGGCCGGCACCCCCGGCAAGATCCGAGCATGCGGCCCTCAAGGCCCCAGCACCCGCAAACGACCCGACCCCCGACAGAGTTCCCCCCCACACCAAGGAGGCCCAAACCAAGGACAACCAAGGGAACAGGTCAGACACTACGCCAAGACATAGGGGGTGGTGACAGCGACGTCCAGCATCCCCGAAGGTGACGAGCTCAGCAGGCCACAGATCCAGGACCCGTCATCCACACTCTCACAATCACCCAAGTACCCACTCATACGTGCTCATTCACCCCAATTGCACACGCCAATTGTACACACCAATTTAACACTCATGCACACACATTTAACAAATAAGGACAACAGGGGACAGAGGCATCGGGCCTGCAGTGTCCCAGCGAGGCAGCCAGCCAGTCCCCACCCCAGGTAGGGCGCACAGACCCTCCTCCCTCCTCCCACCCAACATGTTGCAGTGTATGTGTAAAGTGGAAGTGTGTCTGAAAGCTACAGTGCAAATAAAATTAGGGGGACCGATGTAACATGAGCACTGAATTACAGCACCCAGTCACACCGCCCCCCCCCCCCAAGGCCCTGAGTGTCTAAAATGCAATTAAGATTGAGAGACAGGCATCAGTGAGCAGACTAGTGGGGGGCACCTGAGCAGCGCCACCCACAGACCACCACGTAACTTACCTGCCCCCAAGGCCCTATGTGTGATATGATGTGAACTGTATGATGTAGTGGGGAGAGAAGAGAGGAGGGACAGCACGCAACATTCTTGAGTTCTTGTACTGAACTCAGCCACAAACACAACAGAATCATACATACCTACACGCATACAGACAACAACAATAGACATCAATTGGCGTGTTTACATCCACACATTCACACACACACACACACACACACACACACACACACACACACACACACACACACACACATTCCCTCACTCACTCACTCACCCACACATCCACACACACGCACATACACACCCAGGCCCCGAATCTGTACCCGACCGGCCCCGCTGGTATTTCTCTTGTACCCCTCCCCCCACCGGGGAGGCACCCAGAGCCCCGGAGTGCCAGCCTGGCTGGCATTTAAGTGTTTTCAAGATAGCACTATAGCTAATGGTCACTTACAGTATTTGTTGACCTGAAAAACTCAGAAGAACTCAGAAGATCTGAGGTTTTTGGAGATAAGGATGAAGCTGAGAAAAGTGAAAAAAATAAAAATAAAAATACTGATAATAAAAATTTAATGAAAAGGGATGTTTAATACAACTACAAGATGGTAAAGTATAGAACAGAACAAATATTGTATATCAGAGACAAAACTGAAAATCTTTTAATTCTGCAAAATGTTCAAACTTGGATAAACTTAGTGAACAGGAAACCCCTACATAATGTTTCCTTTGCTCCACTTACTGTAAAGATGGACGTTTATAGTTCTATAATTACAGACTGTAAAATCAGACTGTACTCCATCATGTTCATGGACTAAGATGAATACTGTTTTATTCCGCTTTACTTTGTTCTCTAATGGTCAGGAGCCCAATAGTACCACCACAGAGCAGGTATTATTTGGTTTGTGCATTTAGTTGGTGCAAAATTATTCCTATCCCAGTACTGTCATTGAGGTGTTTAATCCACTAACATATGGTATATGGTATAGTGGAGAAAAAAAAAACAATGGAGCAAAAAGGCAGTGTGTCCAAACTTTTGACTGGTACTGTGCATTTAGATTTTTTTTTTGTTTCCTGCATATCAAATCAAAGTCTCAATAAGTTTGACCTAATTTAGTGGAGACATTCCCTGGCAGTTCACAGGCCATTTTGTCTGCCTCATCTCTAGTTATTCCTTTTAATGTATGTAATATACACTCACCGGCCACTTTATTAGGTACACCATTCTAGTAACGGGTTGGAACCCCTTTTGCCTTCCGAACTGCCTCAATTCTTCGTGGCATTCAACAAGGTGCTGGAAGCATTCCTCAGAGAGTTTGGTCTATATTGACATGATGGCATCACACAGTTGCCGCAGATTTGTCGGCTGCACATCCATGATGAGAATCCCCCATTCCATCACATCCCAAAGATGCTCTATTGGATTGAGATCTGGTGACTGTGGAGGCCATTTGAGTACAGTGAACTCATTGTCATGTTCAAGAAACCAGTCTGAGATGATTACAGCTTTATGACATGGCGCATTATCCTGCTGAAAGTAGCCATCAGATGTTGGGTACATAATGATGTTGGGTCATAAAGGGATGGACATGGTCTGCAACAATACTCAGGTAGGCTGTGGGGTTGCAACGATGCTCAATTGGTACCAAGGGGCCCAAAGAGTGCCAAGAAAATATTCCCCACACCATGACACCACCACCACCAGCCTGAACCGTTGATACAAGGCAGGATGGATCCATGCTTTCATGTTGTTGACGCCAAATTCTGACCCTACCATCCGAATGTCGCAGCAGAAATCGAGACTCATCAGACCAGGCAACGTTTTTCCAATCTTCTATTGTCCAATTTCGATGAGCTTGTGCAAATTGTAGCCTCAGATTCCTGTTCTTAGCTGAAAGGAGTGGCACCCGGTGTTGTCTTCTGCTGCTGTAGCCCATCTGCCTCAAAGTTCGACGTACTGTGCGTTCAGAGATTCTCTTCTGCCTACCTTGGTTGTAACGGGTGGCTATTTGAGTCACTGTTGCCTTTCTATCAGCTCGAACCAGTCTGGACATTCTCCTCTGACCTCTGGCATCAACAAGGCATTTCCGCCCACAGAACTGCCGCTCACTGGATGTTTTGTCTTTTTCGGACCATTCTCTGTAAACCCTAGAGATGGTTGTGCGTGAAAATTCCAGTAGATCAGCAGTTTCTGAAATACTCAGACCAGCCCTTCTGGCACCAACAACCATGCCACGTTCAAAGGCACTCAAATCACCTTTCTTCCCCATACTGATGCTCGGTTTGAACTGCAGGAGATTGTCTTGACCATGTCTACATGCCTAAATGCACTGAGTTGCCGCCATGAGATTGGCTGATTAGAAATTAAGTGTTAACGAGCAGTTGGACAGATGTACCTAATAAAGTGGCCGGTGAGTGTAAGCCACATATATGTATTTTATGGTAAAATAGATTTATTATTAATACATATTTAAAAAATTATAAGTATGAATACGTTTTGTAAGTATGAATCATTTAGTTAACATTTGTGCCTAAGTGTATTTAAACTACAACTTGTAAATTACATTTAGCAGATGTTATGATTCAAAGCAACTTGCATGTGAAAGAACAACACAAATCAGTAGTTAAGGTGGAACCAGCTACAATGTAATATTATCAATCATGATATTTTGCTGATCTTGTTTCAATACCTAGAATGTCTTTCCCCCCCGGGGAAAAAAAAAAAAAAAAAAAAAAAAAAAAAAAGTGCTTCTGGAATAGATACAGTAAGTCTTGAGATGTTTTTGAGATTTTGGAAGTCTCAACATTATGGACAAAGTTAGGAAGATAATTACACCATTTAAAACACAATTGTATATTCATCAGCTCAATGTTTTTATTGCACCCAATTCTTAATAAAATCTGCTAGGGAAAAAAATCTAGGACAAAATCAACCCAATCTTTTTAAAAAAGAACAAGCATAAGGTATAAGTCTTTAGGTTTGCTGATCCTATCTTTAAAACTATGAAAGGGGATACAGTTGAGTACTAAAAGAACAAGATGACTTCAATAAGCCAAATTCAATAATTCAATCTTGAATGTTTAACAAATGTATAATGGATTTGGAAAATCAGGAAGTATTTAAACTTTTGAACACCCAGGTGTGTTACCCTTTTGATCAGGTAAGTGTCAGTTTAGATATCTGTGCTGCTGCGTTACAAATATCCTTTCAATTAACTTGGATTTCTGTCCACCGGTAAATGAAAAGCTGACATTCCAATACTGTTATCACAAGGGACATTATGAATAAAAGTCATCTGTTCCAAAAGCAGATATGCAAGCCCAGCCATAACACCTTGCATTGTTATGCATGTATATGCTTGGATCATAAACACATTTAGTAAGTGTGATACATTTTGCCTACTGTTCTTGCACAGGAATTTGTCCTCCACAGTTAACCAATCCCAGTGAAACACCCACAGACACACTGAATCAACTGAGCACACATACCCGGAGGGGTAGGCAGCCCTGTATATGGCACCCAAGGAGCAAATGGGGTTGGGCCTACAGAACCATTTCTGGATCTTCCCCCTCCTACCTTCACTCTATCTTTTCAAAATACCCTCCGACTCGTTCACTTTGCTCCAGTCATGATTGCCGCCTGGCGATTCCACCCAATTCTCATTTCCGTGACGTTCACCACTGCAAAATGGTTGAACAATCTTCCCAAATCTGTCCGTAAGGCAGTATATCTAAGCAGTTTTAAGAAACCTGTTGTTAAAAAAAAAAAAAAAAAAAAAAAAAAAAAAAGGGTGGGGGGGGCATCATCAAATAACAATCAGGTTTGATGAATTTACAGTGTAGTTGGTTTTCTGCATAGCTTCTGACTTGTAATGTTCTCATTTGTAAGTCGCTTTGGATAAAAGCGTCTGCTAAATGACTAAATGTAAATGTAGGTGCCTTCAGCCATAAAACCTGGTGACCTTCTGGTTTCAAGGCTGGTTCCTTAACCACAAGCTTGCAAGTGTCCCATATACTTCTTCCTCACTTTGATAATGATCCATCTTGGTCTCACCAATCCACTATCATTATCAGTGTTCTTTTTTTGTTGTTGTTGCTGCTGAGAAGTCTGCCTGAAAGGAATTGCCTTTATATTTGTACACCTCAAGTGTTGTTATATGGTGGCGTGGAAGCTTAGTGATTAGCACGTTCGCCTCTCAGAACTATGTCGATGTGGGTTTCACACATCCAGTTTCACGCCAGAAACGGTCTCCCCTGGATGGGCATGGGGAACCCCCTCACGACCCTAGTAGAGGATAAAGCTGAAGATAATGGATGGAAGGAAGCGTTGTTATAAGGATGAAACATAATACTTCAATAAGAATATGCAGTACGATGGTGATCAGTGTTAGTTTTTGTTTTTCTTTATTTAGACCTTTTTTGGGCCGACGTGCCTGTTGCTCAGTCCAGGAGTGGTTTCTTTGTTTTTCTATGGAACAATTATTCCAAATTGTTGAATCAGTTTTATTTACAGCTTTCTTTGCCGCTGTAAATAAATACAATTTCACATGAAATACAACACATAATAAATTACATCATGTTATAATTTACTTATCAAGAAAGAAACTTTTTGTGTAAATCAAGTATAACCACAAAAGCTTAAACATCTAAAGCAGCTTGATATACAGAGGTGATCATGATCAATTACTGCAAGGTTCCCAGATCTTTGACATATAAGCAAAAAACCCAAACCATTATACTTTCACTGCAAAGTTTAATGATTTGTATGCTGCATCTGGATTTTGCCAAACATCTGCAATCTTGGATGTATCTGCCCAGCACCTGAAACGCTCCCCACGATGGGCATGGGGAATAATGACAGTTTTTATTATTTTATTATTTTATATTTATTATTTATATTTAAGGTTGCATGTACCTAATCTTAATTCTCTACATATTGTTAATATAGGTTAAATATGTACACAATAAATAGATTTCACATGCTATTTTTAATTAGTTACCTAAAATTACTTAACTCAAAACTAACACTTGAATAAAAAGGAAAGAAAAAGAAAAACAGCCTCCATTCCACTGCATTCCTTTTATAAATTTCTAGCTAACAGGTTCTGAAAAGCAACAATTGTTGGTCAAGATAATTATTTAGAAAAATGTTTTTCCTCAGAAAAAGATAAACTGCGACAGATATCACACACACTGACACCAGACACTTGCAGGAAGGATGCAGAGGAAATCAAAAAATAAATTTACATGATGGAATGGTGGTGTCTCCTTTCAGTTCCTCATTCTACCTCCAGTGTTTTAAATGAGGATTACATATCATATTCAAACTAACAAAACACACATCTTGATCTTGATGGATGGAACATTTACAGGTTTAGTTCTTTTGACCAGTTAACAGATTTCCACCATAATTTGATGACTTAAATTAACCAGTTATTTACTTCCTTTTTTTTTTTGGTATGACCCTTGAATGTGCGCAGCTTATCCATGGTGTTCTACACTGTTAACACTGCCCAGAGGCTCAAGTGTCTGCCGGTAAACCATTAGTCCTAACTTTCTGCGTTTTATACCCAAACCAATACCATGGAATTTTTCCTTGCCATTTTTACTCTAGTGATGTAAGCCAGTTTTCAAAAAGTAGAGTTAAGGCTTAAAACATTGCTAAGCTGCTTTGAGACAAAGCACTATTGTAAAGTTCATAGGAAACTGGACAGAATTCACATACATTTTAAGGTTTATTATATAAACTCTGTCCTTGTATGCCTTGCAAGTATTAAAAAGTTAGATGGATAATGGAAATTGTTTAAAATCAGTCAAATAACAGGCTTATAAACAACTTTGATGTACTTAAAACTACACTTTTGAAAAACCTGGGAACTAACTAAATCTATGAACTTTAAAAAAAGAAAGATGAGTGTTCAGCATTTTCCCTTTATGAAAGAAGCAAAACAAGCATAACAAAAAGGTCATACAAACACTGATTTGGAACTTTCCACAATTACCAGTCAACTGGTAAGACATGAGATCAAGACTGCATTAAAAAAAAAAAAGTTAACACTTTCCATCCAAGAATAGGACATGGGTAACATATGTCTACATTTGTGAAAGAACAATAAATAATGAGATATCAAATCCAAGATTATTTTGCAAATAATGAATGTGTTTCACCATCTATAGTTCAGATCATAAAAGGATTCAGAAAGTCAGGAAATCTTGCTGTGTGAAGGACAATGGCGAAGTCTATTCCTAAATGTCACCTATACAGCACAACACAGAGGCACTGTAGCCTTCCATTTACTGTGTGTGATTCTGAAGGACTAACAATCTTTAAAATAATAAATCAAAAACACACTGATTTCATTTGGTATATTTTAAGTAATTCACTGTCCTTCTCAGGCTTGGCGGTGTTGAGTTGGTAATCTGGGATAGTCTGTGCTGCCATTTCACTTCTTCACCCAGCTCATTTGTAGTGGCACTGAAATGATTCTATTCCAGGGAGCCCTCTCAACTAAGTGGAGTCTGCAGTATCTGCCCCTTTTAGTTCTGCTGGTCTATTCTGTTATGCTGGAGTCATTCCAATTGTTGAATATGGACACCTGAGATTCCATCGACCTGACATAACTGGAGTGATATGGTTATTGTACTGGAGAGAATTGTACTGTAAAGCCATGTAAGACTTATAATGTAAACTTGTTGCTATTGGCAATAATGCCTGTTCCTGTGGCGTGAGCCCCGTCGTCCTCACCTCCCCATAACCCCCATCCCCAAGGTGAAGGTCAAGATTTGGGTTTGTTTTGCAGCCATATGACCTGAAGAACTTAGTAGTAATTAAGTCAACCATAAACACCTCTGTATAGCAAATTATTCAATTGCACAGTCAAAGTCCAGACATCAAACTAATTGAAATTTTAGAACAAAGCTGGTCAGAAATAAATTTCTACACACCTTAAAGAACTTAAGGAATGTTGTACAAAAGACAAGCCCAAAATATCCCGTAAAAGTCATACAGAAAACAATAGCATAAGTTAAAGGAAATGAACATAATAGCCAAGTTACATCCATATGTTTAAAACAGGAATTCAGTCACAGTCATTTTTTAATTAATTATAAATAGTCTACTATTAATAACTTCTTGGTTTAATATAAAATTTAGGTTTAACAAGTTCAACATAATTAAAATTGTATATACAGACATGTAGTTTTTTAATTCATGACTGTTATAAAGTATCACTGTATGAACAGGTTAAACCTGTTCATGATGCACATGATTGTTATATAAATTGTCACTCATAACTGCATGTAGTTCACATGTTAGTGACAGACAAAAAAATAGCTTTCAGTTCTACAAGTAATTCAGGTCACTTGTTTCTTTTAGGACTAGCTGGAAAGAGTCATTAAGTAATAATCTTATCTGTGACATCAAAAAAAAAAAAAAAAAAAAAAAAAAAAACCTGAAGCATGCATCAGGAACTCAGTGGCATCAAATAGCAAGTTCTATATACAAACAGAACTATTTGGCAACAAATAGAAAAAAAGGTATATAAAAAAAGGTAAAGATAAAAATGATAAAAGGACTCTTTATTATTATGATTTCCCTTCATTAAAAATGTCAATAAATACTAAAATAAGTGAGCCACGAGGAACACTAGTATGAAACCCACAGGAAATGAGACCAAATTGATGACTCGAGTGTCTCAGAACTGAATATATTTATATATGCATGTGTAAAAAACTAGATACAGCGTTTCATATACAAAATAAAGAGTAGGCAGGACACACATACAGAACCTATAGTAATCGAGTTAGTACATGAAATGTGAAAAAGGCACTAATTCACAACAATCCAGTTCTTAAAATAAATGGTCACACTATTAATACACAAAAGTAACATTAATCTGCATTGAAACACTTTTAGAAAGAAAACTAATGACTGTAGGGATTTAGCGCAAAACATTGTAGTGTTATTATATCAGGTACAAACCAACTAAATACTCTCAGAAAAGCAGGTATATTATATTATGTTGATGTAAACGGCCATTAAGAGCACATTTGCAGTCAGTTCATAAGACTGTTTTCTTTATAGAAGGGGGGGGGGGACAATATACATGCTTTTTCAAACACGAACCTGCATGATCATGATCCAGCACCAAATGAAACTGTAAGGAATGATTATTCATTTATTGGATTTGCGTTTTTCCCTTTCTTGAATTCTTTTTACAAAATGAAAATGTGCAAATATCATTAAGACTGAAATAAAAAGTCATTAAAAGGAATGTTTATGCATATTCCCATAAGAAAGACATTTGACATGGCACAAACAAAGGCAGCAGTGCATCATATGGAGTTAAGCAATATAAAACACGGTCCTGTGCCAAAGTCTGGGGACCCCTGCTTATATTCCATATTCAGCTGATATTCATGTGAAATGAAAAGAATGCGAGTGGGATTGCAGTGTGGCCGGAGGGGGGGGGGGGGGACAGTGCATATGTATATCAAAAGCAATACAGTATGTGAAGTAAAAAGTGGGCATGGCCAGATAATAGGGTGTCTAGGACAGATGATTCAGATTTTTGATAGGAATAACTGGAATGGCATTGATATCGTAAACTGTTGAAAAATGAATAAAATGGGTGTGGCCAAGAAGTGACCCCAGCATATTCCATAACCGATACACAGGCCGCGTTGCTTTCATCGCTGGCCTGTAATGAGACACGTTATTTTTCAATGCATTTCTAAGGAGAGTTCTACAAGTCCTAGAGTGTGGTTAGAGTGAGGATGAATGCAAGGGATTTGAAAAGTGATAAGTAAACGGAAAGTGCAATCAGTCTGTGGTTTTAGCTGGTGGCTGTCTCTGCAAAACATTTGGGACATGACAGGTTTCGTGTTTGTAGCTCAAAGAGTTATGCCACTTTGGCATTTTTCACATAGGAAATGAACTAAGCCAAATTTGAAGAGTGATTACAAGTCATCGAAGAATGCAATGATTCTGATTTCAGAATTTCCAACAAATTTCATCGTTGTAGCTCAAAAATTGGCCAAAACGTGGAAAAACACTAATATCACAGAAATGGTTTGACCGATTCTTTAGAATACAAGTATGCAAGTAGTGGTCTCACCATTGAGCTGGGAAAACACAAAACCTTTTGACAGCACAAAAATTATGGGAGAAGAAAGCCTGACAAAAATGTTGGAATAATAAAAATCGGATAACAATTGTCTGATTCCCATATGTGGATCAAACTATTTCACAGTTGTGATGAATGTACATATTTTATTATAAAAAATGTATTATGTACCCCATACAAATGTAATTGCACTTTTAATATTTCATGTTATTTTTTCCAAGATTCTACCATGATACAGATTTGAATATGGTCTCTAAAGGGGATGTGTCAATTTTTCCACATGGGTCTTCAAACTTTAGCATAAGACTGTACATCTAATGAAACAGGGCATCAAAGCCATACTTTCAAAGCTAATTACTAATTCAACATGTTACAACTTAACATAAATACACATGCTACCAAATGCACTGTTCCTGTACAGCAAGAAGGAATTTCATTTTAAGTTTAAAAAACAGCAATAAAAATACTTTGGAACTTTCAATTGCAAAATACGAATAATAAAAAAAATATATATAAAGTTGACAAAACACTAGTTTAACACTAATGTTAATGTTGCGTCATAGGAGACTGGAGCCATTTTTCAGTAGATTAAATCTAATCCTATATGTTACGCTACATGGCATTTCTTTACATCACTTCAAGATTAAATTTAATCTACTTTTTGAAAACTGGCTTACATCACATTAAAAGCAACTGAAAATGAATGAAACTAGAGGTCTACAGCAAGTAAACCATGCACATGATTTCATTGTACCCATTACTCATCATTTTGGTCATTATTTTTTGCTGTAGTCTGAGGAAAGTCAGCACCACCTGATTAACTAAGCCAAGCACACAAGTTCTAATTACATCAGGAAAATGCACTACAGAAACAGATAAGACTCTAGTTAGTAACACATTTAGCAATATCATTTTATGGAGTGTTTTTGGTGGCAGTAAATGGAACTCCCTGGCTATTGGAAACTTATTTTCTGACAATAATAGAAGGAGGTAGCAAGGTGAGCCATGTACACAGATTAGAGTCACATGAAGTTGAATAGGCAATTAGTACCTATACATAAGGTTTAACAGTTTTTTATGACATTAGCATGCAAATCAGCCATGCTGAGGATTTTGAAGCCTCTGTATATTTGAGAGTTAAGAGTTGACATGTTAGACATGTGACATTGTCATTGATTTGATGAATAAAAACTATTTAAAAAATAAAAAATTGTAGTGTTGCTGAAAGAATGTAAATACTACTCCTTGCTTGGTTTCGCTTTAATTCTTGCGGATGTCAGCGTACACCACAGGCTCCATCTTGTGGAAGTTTTGATTTTTACTACCAGAGTGATCAAGCTGGGCATATATCACCGGGCCCTAAGGAAAAGAAAAGTTATATGTGTTAATTTAATAATGTTTTTGTGGGTTCACATGTAAAGAAACAGATGGCTGCTTAAAGATATGACAGAATTTTTTCTGTAAATTGTGTTTTGTAAATTAACATATTCATTGGCTTGATTAGTATAATAAATAAATCAATTGATACCTTTTGTTATCATTGCATTTGGTCATTTACTTACAAGGTGAACACAGAGCTAATCACAACATAGCTCTGTTGCCCTGGAGCAATGAGGGTTAAGTGCCTTGCTCAAGGACCCACACTGGTAACTTCAGTGGATCTAGGATTTGAACCACCAACCTTCAGATTGATAACCACTGAGATACCACTCCCATCATACCTATATCATACCATTCATAGACATTGTTTTGATTGTAGCACAAAAAATGCTTAATTCCATTTATATTTAAAAATGTTTTTTCCAGAATGAAAAGGGGGTGTGGGGGGATCTATCTTTTAAATATTTCATTGCTTTCAATTAAAGAATGATAAGTTGTGAACTACTTAGGAATGCTAATAAACAAATTAAAACAAAACAAATGTGACTGAGCAAACTAGTGGCTAGTTTTTGGATCAATTACTATAGCACAGTCAATTACTAACATAACTACAGTTTCACTCATTTAATATTTAGATATAAAAAAAATTATAGTATAATTAGAACTTAGAATTAGAATTCTGTCAATGCAGCATTCCTCCAGGCACATATACTTTACCATGCTCAGATATCGACTTGGCTTGGTGGCTGATGTGCTTAGTGTTTTGTCTTTCTTAAGGGAATGGGTAAGTATGGCACACTCTGTGATCCTGCATGGAAGTAGCCGGCACCGAACCAAAGCTGCGAGAGGCAAGTACACAGACCCAGGGAGGCATTCCCATGCTTGTCACCTACACTTCAAGTGAACAGGCCGTTCCTGCATGCTGCACTCTGATAGAGGAATGTCTTGGAGGAAGCAATTTTTGTGACCTAATTAGAAAATTTAAGCTGTTTTGTGTAACCAAGATGAAGAACAGAGCCGATTTAAAGAGATTTCCGAGCAGTCAGTTTGGTCAGATCGTTAAAAATGATAAAGTAGCTATTCTAAACCTAATATTTAATTAAATCTTTAAATCTACCTCCAACAGAAATTGTTTAGGGTCAAAACTGGGTCCTTGAAAGAGAAATGCCTTTTCATTTCATGTACCACTTGACAATGACAATAAAATCTCCTTGAATCCTTGAGAATCTTCAATGGGTTTTTAGATGTTATGTTACAGTTGTTCATTTAATAAAGTTTAGTCACTCTAAAATTTTAATAAAACTAAAGACCAGAATATTGGATTATCAAACATCAAGATTAGTCATGGAGGGTAAATTATTTACATTTACTAGCTTTTTGTTCAATTGATCAATTGAAAGTTGTGGTGATTTTTTAAATATTTAAACAAAACAGAATTTTGGTCACTGTACACACAATAACTATTCAATTTCCCTCACATTGAATGCGTCAAAGTTACACAAGTCATTAAATAGTTTTTTTTTTTTTTTTTTAAATGTTGGGTCCATTAAATTCTGAAAGGGTGCCAAGATCATGGACTTACCATGATCTTGGCACCCTTTCAGAATTTAATGGACCCAACATTAAAAAAAAAAATACTATTTCATTCTTCTTGTATTGATAACTGACACATACATACAAAAAATAAACAAATAAATAAATTAAAAAAAATACTATTTCATTCTTCTTGTATTGATAACTGACACATACATACAAAAAAAAAAAAAAAAAAATGTATATATTTTATATATATATATATATATATATATATATATATATATATATATATATATATATATATATATATATATATATATATATATATATACCTATATCATGTCATGTGATGGCACCATATAGCCCAGCAATTAGGTCTGGAAGGTCTCAATTACAACTAAAGTTGTAACATAACATTTACATTACACAAGACCTAGTATGACCAACTATATCAAACAGACTATCCAATTCATCAATTTGTCCATTGGTTCTTCATGTACTGTATGCCATTATGATATGTCCTGATATTTCTGGTTAAAATGATCTTCATACAGCAAAAGCGTTTTCTTTAAGTCAGACTATCTAGTCAAAATATTTTGCTATTTAAAACAATTATTTTTAGAAAAAATATTAATAAAAATATATAATGGATAGAGGTAAAGTAAAATGTGTGTGTGTGTATATATATATATATATATATATATATATATATATATATATATATATATATATATATAGCACATATTTTGTTGTGGTATTCGAAAATACATAGTCACATTAATGATATTTCCAGCATAACCATCTACTAGAGATGTGGATAATTTAAACATTAACTTATAGTTGGAATGTAAAGGGGGATGACGAGTAATATGGGCTTCCCAGAACTGACAGAGCAACATGAAAAGGTATATTGTGCATTTCAATAAAAGTCTCATATTACAGTGGCAGGCTGTTGTTAGGACTTCACCACTGACCTGCCACGACTTGCCTCGGCAGGGACAAAAAAAAAATACTCTAGTACAAACGACATTCTGTGGGAATGCAAACAATGAGACAAACGATTCCAACACAGGGAAGAAAAGTATTGTAACTACACTAACTACACATACACCAAGAGCAGCACATCATGAAAAGAACCTGATTATAGTGTGATATAAATAAAATTAACTTAGTTACTCATATGGATTTGTGAACAATTATTGAAATTAGACACCATGAAATATTTACAAAAGCAATGTTTTTGTAAAATGACATTTGAAAGGCTTTCTAGCAAAATTAACCATCAACCCCAATGTTTCACTCCAAACACTGTTTCACACACAGCTTTACTCATACCTGTACAGGGGCAGAAGGACTGCTAGAACGCTCGCCTTCGGTGTTGGACTCTGCTTTCTTTTCAGGCCGAGCTGCCTGTATGCTCACACTCTCTATGGAAGTGCAGCTGCAGCAACCAGAGTGTGGGTGATAATCAGGTAGCCGTGTTGCACAGATGATGGCAGATGCGCACAGACAATGGACGTGGCACATATGTACAGACACAACACAGACATTCCAAAACAGGAAAAAAAAAGATGAAGACAAAAACTGATGAACAAAAATGGCATAAAGCAACACAGCAGCGATGAAAAAAAATGGAAAATGAGCCAAGTAATCAATCTAACAGACTTAAATCTTAAATCAGATACAATATTCCAATGATAAAGTATGAGCGTTTTAAGCTTCTTTTTTCATTCAATTACAAAATAAACAAGGAACAGTCTGTCAGGTCTTCAGTCTTATGATAATGATTCTATTATTTGGTAAGTTCACACAGACAGAAAAGATCATTAAAGAATGTACTAGCTGAGAACAACATGCAGGACAGTGTGTTTGAGAAGGACCACAGAACACATTTCACATTCATTCACAAAAGATAAAAACTACAAATTTGGAGCTGGCTGGCCATCAGAAAGACCGTTCTGTGAATGATTGTGAATGAATGAAGAAAGTATGTTTTATAAGCACCATGCACCATGAGAAATGCTTCAAGCAAACCCACCACCAAAGAAAGAAAAGCAGAAACACCCACTGTGTCGGTTATTTTAGCCTTTGAGTCTAGATTATGTGCTGCTCAATTTTAGAGAAAAACATAACCAAACAACTGAACAGATGGTTAGATCATGTGTTTGTGTTAAGTTCACAGAGAAGTGCAGAAACTGATGCAACACCACTGCTCTTATATTATTTCATTAATATCTTCTATAGTTCTATATTTACGTTAAGTTGAGAAGACAGATAAAACAAAAAAAATAAAATAAATAAAATCTGCACACATTTACACTTGATTAGGTTGAATTAGTTTATAAATGTTAATATGCCCAAAAAAACAGGCAAGCAATTTAATTACTGCTTAAATATTGTGCATGAGGAGCAGCTCACCCTTCATAGTCACGAGTAGACTGCATTACTCTTATAAGCAGATATGCAACCACAGCAATGATGACAACACCGATGATTGCGCCAATGACAGCTCCCACGATAATCGCTGGGCTCGTCTGAGGCAGGGATTCTGTAAAAAAAAAAAAAAACATTTAAGACATAGTTAAATCTAAAGAAATGGACTTTGATTACTTTTTCTTGTTACTAATAGAATGTAAACATCAACATAACATAGAACTTGACAGTCAAGAAAAGAAAAAAGTGTAATATACATTGCTTTGATTTCAGTATCTACTTCCTAAATCCTACAAGAAAAAAATGCTTTCTATTCAAAGCAACTTGCAAATGAGAAAGTACCACAAGTCAGTAGTAGTCCGTAGAAAAAAACAGCTACACTGTAGAATTATCAAACCTGATCATTATCCAATCCCGCACCCCCCTTTGTTTTTGTTGAAAAAAAAAAGTTGCATAAAGGAACCTATGGAATTGTCTATGTACTGTTTGTTTAATGTCACACATACTCAGTCAGATTATATACAAGGCAGGGCAGTTATGTGTTTCAGCTTTAATTAAGTGTATATATTTGGGGTTTCAGCCCAGTGATCTTTAAATATGCCAAAGTTTTTCCACAACTATATAAACAAATGATGACTGTTGAAATGCCCAAGGTGAGATTTAAAAACCATAATAAAAGCATTACTGATTTATTAGATTATTTGTATTTTAAATATACAACTGAATGTACATTTCATCGATTTGGTACATTTTATCTCGGCAACAAAAGAGAGAGAAATAAACTGAGTTTGAGGTGTTTTACTTCAAGGTTTAACAGCCTGCTTTGCTGTACACTTGCATTTGAACATTTACATGGTTCTTTTATGCTGACCGCATAGCTAACCTGTAGTAGGACATTAAAGATGTTCCCTAGAACAGGGTTCTACAAGTAACATTTTGAGTTTGTTGTTTAAATGTTTCAGCACTGGCAGTGTTGCTGCTCAGGACCAGATTAGTTAGTTATTTTGCCAATTGTTTTATTTTTTTAAGGGGTGCATTGTCTCCAAGACCTGTTATAACAGCAGCATGGTAATTGGAATGGGTTGCATCCTTAGGTATAGTTTTGGTTGTAAAGGTGTGGGTATCATGTACCTCACTATAGTATGCTTTGTGCATTTTCACAGTGGATATGACCATTACTAGCTGGTATTTCATACTTATGACACCCTTACTGCTCGGCACACAGTAGCACAATTTTATTTTATGAATCGATTTGATTATGATTACTCAAACATTATCTTTTTTTCTTTTTTAGTTTTACATTTAACATTACATTTACCAGATGCTTTTATCTGAAGGGACCTACAAATAAGGGAACACCACAAGTCAGTAGTTAAGGAAAAAGACTTATACACTGTAGTATAATGAAACCCAATCATTATCCAATCAGGTTTATAGATTTTTTTTTTCATAGCAAGTGTTTGTGGAAGAGATGTGTTTTGTGTTGTTTCTTAAAAAATTTAAGTGTAAAAAAAATTTTCAAAGCACAATTATAATACATTATAAAATGTCTATGTTTATAATCAGTGGCACTGCCACTCTGTAGCACTGCCAACTTGCCACTATTAAGCCACTGAGCAAGGTCAAAGGCAAGGCTTTGTCAACAATAAGATGGTTTCAGTTAGATCTGCATCCAGACAAGCATTTAAGATTTGTATGCCTGGAGAACACGTTCACATTTACTGGACTTAAACAAGAAAATGTGTACCTTGTATTTCAGTTGATTTCTTAGTTTTAAAAAAATCTACTAAAAGTAAGCAAAGAAAAGGAGGAAATGTCAAGGGAAAGGAAACATTGTGACACAAGACCCATTCGGGAAGTGAAAATAATGGTGTAGTCACTTAGAGAATTAATATTATTAAACTTTATAAAAGAAAACAATATTGAAACAGCTGAAGACCACATGCCTTACAAAGTCCTCTGAGATTTAATTAAAGGTAGTAACACGAAATACAGACATTTCTTTGCCATTTCTACTTCATAATTTGGTCTTCTTACCTTTCATCACTACTTTGACTTTAATCATTGACATTTTGCCTCTTATATCGGGTGGGTTTTTTACATCACAGGAGTAAGTACCATTGTCCTGAAAATGCATTTGAGTGATTCGAATTGAAGCATCTTTTTTGTTAAGGTCTCCCGCCCATTGTACTCTGTCTTTGAACTGTGGGTGGTCTGGAAATGCTCTTCCACCCGAGTAATAAAATATCTAGAAAGGGAGAAAAAAAACCATTTCATATAAACAGTATCTTTAATAAATAATTATAATATAGTTTAGTTAAACATCAATACTTGCAGAATGAAAAAGTTAAAGATTCTTACAGATTCACTTTCTGCCACGCCCTCGGGGGTGAAGGACCAGGTCACTGATGCTTGACTACTAACTACTTGTGTGGATTTAAAAGTACAACTTAGTAACCCGATGGTTCCATTTTCAACAAGCAAATCAGCAGGAGTGTACACTTCTATAGCAGCACCTGGATAAACACCTGTAAAAGAAGCATCAAGTTAAATTTAGCATTATTATCTCAATATTTATACACTTTAACAGTAAAATGCTGCCTGAAGGGCGGTTGTCTAGTACACTAATTTATAACTATATTAGACACACATATCAGACAGTTTTTGATTAACTAAAAATATTTCTTAAATTATTATAATATATTTATTGGTTAATGCATTAACCACTGGTCCTGCACATTCACATATTCTCCCTTTTACACATGTACAGGCAAAATAAATAATACCATAAATCCTGTGATTTTAAAAAACACAAAAAATTTGGTTGTTGGACAGTCTATCAATTAGGTGAATACACACTTAGAAATAGATTACACCCCTGGTATTATCCATTTAATAAAGACAATGGCAGAAAGGAAAGGTCTTTGCAACCATAAGCCATGCTCCCATGTTTTCACCTAGTAATACTTCTAAACAAGCCACATATTCAGCCTTTTTCTAATTGAAACATTGCCATGTTTCTAGCAGCCTATATAATCTGAGATACGGATTATCCCAACATGTCACCAAAATCTTAATTGACTTGATGAAAGAACCAGTGTGTGTGTGTCAGGACTTCACGATTCACACAAATAAAGAACGTGTAACATGCGAGCTCTGCGAAAATGAATTGACCTGCATGCAGCACCACAGTGATGATACACCACCTGAAACTAAACGTGTTGAACACTGATGAGGATAAAGCTCAACAGCAGAGTAAATCACTACAATATCCCGAGTTTCTTTAGTTTTGAAGTGATTCAACGTGTAACGCTCACCCACTATGAGAATCAGAGCATGATTCATGCTGTTTTTGGTTGTTAACTGGATAACAGTGATGGAGAATGTGTGTGACTTTATATTTTCGATTACTTATCTTAAGCAGTGTTTTAATGTGCTTTATGGTGCTAATTAATGATCAAGCTTCACGTTTTAATTTTTTGACAAAATATGAGTGAAGACACTGGGAGTGATGGGGATTAGGCAACATATTACAGCAACACAAATTCGTGTAATTTAGTATTTTTCACACTATGCTACATATTGTGCCAGTGTGCTTGAGATTGTGTTTAATTGCTCTTTGGTCTACTTGGATGCCTTAAACTCAGTAAATAAATACAGTAAATAAAACCAGACATTGACCTGCTTAATAATTCTACAGTGTAGATGGTTTTCTTCATAACTACTGACTTGTGATGTTCTCATTTCTAAGTTGCTTTGGATAAAAGCGTCTGCTAAATGACAATGTAAATGTAAAGAAATGATCGACCGATTAAATAAAATAAAAATCGATTATCAAAAGTGTCGATAACAAATTTCATTATCGATTAGTTGGGTCGCACTATTTCCTCGTTACTTGCAATGTCGTAACCACTTACATCACCTGCAGCGCTTCAATAACGCTGGAAAAAAAATAGCGGGTTGAACACAACCCAGAGGCGGAATCTGTAAAACAAGTTGATAAATCGTTCAAATGAAACACAGCCAACGCAGAAAGAAAAATTCCGTTTAAATCATCAAAAGTGTGGAGCACTTCCCACAAATAAAGAACACATAACATGTGAGCTCTGCGAAAATGATTTGACCTGCACAGAGTACCACGGTGATGATTCACCACCTGAAACTAAACATGTTGAATTTCATTTCATTTCATTTAATTAGCTAGGGTGACCAAACGTCCTTTTGTTTTTTTAAAGTGAGGAAATGTCCTGGTTTTTAAATGACCTTCATTGGACCATTAAATGTACAGGCACTAGGGCACTGCGCATGTCGCTGCGTGTCAGTATGCAAGCAACATCCCGAAGCGCAATTGTATGTTCCCCGCTTTCACACATGGGAAGCCTTGTGCACGGTGTGCAAAGCAGGCACATATGTCTCAGTGTCCGATTGACATTTCACAAAAGAGGTATTTATTTGTTAATTGGCTAATTTGTTAATTTATTATTTTTTTCAATATCTGATTGTTAATTGGTTAATTTACCCCCCCCCCCCCCCAGCTCCAAGGTGTCCTGGTTTTCGCAAATGAAAATATGGTCACCCTAAATTAGCTTAATAGGTGTTTAAATGTGCTTTTATAAATACATACAACTTGTACACAATGGAGCTAATTAATGATCAAGCTTCAAGTTTGTATTATTTGATAAAATATGAGTGAAGACACTGCACACTATTTAGAGGGGAATTGGGTAACATATTAGAGTGACTCAAATTTGTGTAATTTAGTATTTTTTTTCACACTATGCTACATATTGTGTCAGTGTGTGTTTGGGCTACTTGGATGCTTTAAACACACACTGTAAATAAAACCAGACATTTATTGACCTGCTTAATAATTGTACAGTGTAGCTGGTTTTCTTCATAACTACTGACTTGTGATGTTCTCATTTGTAAGTCACTTTGAATAAAAGCATCTGTTAAATGATTAAATGTAAATGTAAAGACATATAATATATATAAGGGCTCCAAATAACGATTTTTTTGATAATTAATCGGTCGATTATTTTTCTGATTAATCGATGAATCGGATAAATTTTAAAAAAAATTTCCATGTCTGTACATTTACATTTATTCATTTAGCAGACACTTTTATCCAAAGATGCATGTTTTTCAGTAATATTATTCTATAGTATAGTATTATATATAGTAATTTTGTTCAAAATGTTAAAAATGTTTTTAGGGATCAGATCTTGCCTCAAGTGGAGGAGTTTAAGTATCTCGGGGTCTTGTTCACAAGTGATGGTAAGATGAGATTGACAGACGGATCAGTGCGGGGTCAGTTCCGACCCTCACCTATGGTCATGAGCTTTGGGTAATGACCGAATGAGCAAGATCACGAATACAAGCGGCCGAAATGGGTTTTCTTCGCAGGGTGGCTGGGCTCTCCCTTAGCGGAAGATAATGGAGATTAAACATACACACACACATATATATATATATATACACACACACAGTGGTGTGAAAAATGTTTGCCCCTTTCCTCATTTCCTGTTTTTTTGCATGTTTGTCACACTTAAGTGTTTCGGAACATCAAACCAATTTAAACAATAGTCAAGGACAACACAAGTAAACACAAAATGCAATTTGTAAATGAAGGTGTTTATTATTAAAGGAGAAAAAAAATCCAAACCATCATGGCCCTGTGTGAAAAAGTGATTGCCCCGTCGTTAAAACATACTATAACTGTGTTTAACACCTGAGTTCAATTTCTCTAGTCACACCCAGGCCTGATTATTGCCACACATCACTTAAATAGGAGTTGCCTGACACAGTAAAGTCCACCAAAAGATCCTTAAAAGCTACACATCATGCCGAGATCCAAAGAAATTCAAGAACAATTGAGAAATAAAGTAATTGAGATCTATCAGTCTGGAAAGGGTTATAAAGCCATTTCCAAAGCTTTGGGAATCCAGCGAACCACAGTGAGAGCCATTATCCACAAATGGAGAAGACATGGAACAGTGGTGAACCTTCCCAGGAGTGGCCGGCCACCCAAAATTACCCCAAGAGCGCAGCGACGACTCATCCAAGAGGTCACAAAAGACCCCACAACAACGTCCAAAGAACTGCAGGCCTCACTTGCCTCCGGTAAGGTCAGCGTTCATGCCTACACCATCAGAAAAAGACTGGGCAAAAATGGCCTGCATGGCAGAGTTCCAAGAAGACAACCACTGCTGAGCAAAAAGAACATTAAAGCTCGTCTCAATTTTTCCAAAACACATCTTGATGATCCCCAACACTTTTGGGAAAACATTCTGTGGACCGATGAGACAAAAGTGGAACTCTTTGGAAGGTGTGTGTCCCATTACATTTGGCATAAAAGGAACACTGCATTTCAGAAAAAGAACATTATACCAACAGTAAAATATGGTGGTGGTAGTGTGATGGTCTGGGGCTGTGTCAGGACCTGGAAGACTTGCTGTGATAAATGGAACTATGAATTCTGCTGTTTACCAAAAGATCCTGAAGGAGAATGTCCGACCATCTGTTCATGAACTCAAGCTGAAACGAACTTGGGTTCTGCAGCAGGACAATGATCCTAAACACACCAGCAAGTCCACCTCTGAATGGCTGAATAAAAACAAAATGAAGACTTTGGAGTGGCCTAGCCAAAGTCCTGACCTGAATCCTATTGAGATGTTTTGGTATGACCTTAAAAAGGCCGTTCGTGTTCACCCTCTAATGTAACTGAATTAGAACAATTCTGCAAAGATGAGTGGGCCAAAATTCCTCCAGAACGCTGTAAAAGACTCATTGCAAGTTATCGCAAATGCTTGGTTGCCGTTGTTGCTGCTAAGGGTGGCCCAACCAGTTATTAGGTTTGGGGGGCAATCACTTTTTCACACAGGGCCATGATGGTTTGGATTTTTCTCCTTTAATAATAAACACCTTCATTTACAAATTGCATTTTGTGTTTACTTGTGTTGTCCTTGACTATTGTTTAAATTGGTTTGATGTTCTGAAACACTTAAGTGTGACAAACATGCAAAAAAAAAAAAAAACAGGAAATGAGGAAGGGGGCAAACACTTTTTCAAACCACTGTGTGTGTGTGTATATATATATATATATATATATATTTTATATATATATATATATATATATATTTATATATATATATATATATATATATATATATATATATATATATATATATATATACACACACATACACACAGAGTGGAGGAAATAAGTATTTGATCCCCCACTGACTTTAAATGTTTTAATGCAAAAAAAAAAAAAAATGAAACGTCTCAATTTTATGCCAGCTTTATTTTAACAGTGCCACATAGAATATCAAAAGAAAAATGGAGAAAATTACATGAAATGAGAAATAAAAAATAATTTGCATTTCATTGAGGGAAATAAGTATTTGATCCCCTAGTAAAACCATGACTAATGTTGGCTTCCACAGACCACTGACACACCCTAATCACAGGGAAGTCATTACCTGGATGAGAGACATCTCACCTGTATAAAAGGCCACCTGCCAACAGTCTCAGTGACACTCCAACATCTCCACCATGGGCAAGACTAAAGAGCTGTCTAAAGATGTCAGGGATAAAATTGTTGACCTACACAAAGCTGGAATGGGCTACAAAGCCATATGTAAGAAGCCAGATGAGAAGGTGACAACTGTTGGTGCAATTATTCGGAAGTGGAAGAAGTACAACATTACTGTCAATCGACCCAGGCCTAGAGTTCCATGCAAGATATCACCTTGTGGAGTCTCATTGATCATGAGAGGCTAAAAATCAGCCAAGAACTAAATGGGAGGAACTGAGTAATGATCTCAAGGCAGCTGGGACCACAGTCTCCAAAAAAAACTATTGGTAATACACTGAGACGTAATGGTTTAAAATCCTGCAGTGCATGCAAGGTTCCTCTGCTCAAGAAGGCTCACGTCCAGGCCCACCTCAAGTTTGCCAATGAACATATTAATGACACCAAGAGAGACTGGGAGAAGGTGCTGTGGTCAGATGAGACCAAAATTGAGCCCTTTGGCCTCAACTCGATGTGTTTGGAGGAAGAAAAATACAGAATATGACTAAGAATACCATCCCCACCATTAAGCATGGTGGTGGAAGTATAATGTTTTGGGGGTGTTTTTCTTTAAGGGCATAGGCCAACTTCACCACATTGACGGGAAGATGAATAGGGCCATGTATCGCAAAATCCTGGGTGACAACCTCCTTGCCTCCGCTAGGGCACTGAAAATGGGTCGTGAATGGGTCTTTCAGCACGACAACAACCCAAAACATACATCTAAGGAAACAAAGGAGTGGCTCCATAAGAAGCATATCAAGGTCATGGAATGGCCTAGCCAGTCTCCTGACCTCAATCCCATTGAAAATCTACGGAGAGAGCTGAAGCGTCACGTTTCCAAATGCATGCTTAAAAACCTTAAGGATTTGGAGGTGATTTGCAGAGATGAGTGGGCCAAAATTACTCCTGAAGTGTGTGCAAACGTCTGACTGCTGTGCTTGCCAACAAGGGTTTTGCCACCAAGTATTAAATGATGTTTTACTAGGGGATCAAATACTTATTTCACTCAATGAAATGCAAGTTATTTCTCATTTCATGTAATTTTTTCCATTTTTCTTTTGATATTCTATACATACATACATGTAATCAGTGTGTACTTATTTATTTCCACACAATCACTTCTGGTGTCATTTTTTTGTTAATAAATAATAGCTAACACTTTGTAATTTGTTTTTTATTGTTCATACCAGATTGTATTTACCTAATTTTAAAAGCGCTTTAGGGACAATTTGGTTTTATGATGTTGTGATTCATAAGATAACAGAATATAAGAGGGCGTATATTTTTTGTTCAATGACAGTATGTTGACACAGAAAGGCCAGTTATGCTTCTGCACAAAAGCTTTGCCTCTGGAAACAAACTTTTGATAGCTGGGTGTGTACATGGCCTATTAAACCAGTATGACAATTTTAGAATTATGAAAAAGCCTGTATTTAAAAGCGTATTTAAACAATCATAAAAAGGAGGTTACCATTCTCTATACTATACTGCTATAAGACAAAAATAAAATAATGAGTTTGTGATTAGGGCAATGCGTTCTCATTACAGCGTATAGAACCATATTTAATCAAAGCATCGCAACAAATTGGAAAAAAGGATTTATTCAGGCATCTTTGAAAGAAGCATTAAGATAATACATCATAAAAGTTTTAATAAGAGGAGAAAATATTTAAAAAAAAAAAAAAAAAAAACTTACCAATACTAGAATTGGTCCACACAGTGTATGTATGACTCAAGATTGACCGGATTCACCAAAGTCTTAAATGACTCGATGAAAGAACCAGTTTTAACAATCCGAGTATTAAATAGGTAATAATCTTAATATAATTAAAGGTAATAGAGACTTGATGATGCCAATTTAAATCATTTTACAATAGTATGATCTCTGTTAAGAAGATCAGTGGTCACTTAGTAGTTCAACCCGTAGAAATACCAGGCTGGCTTATTGAAAACTAACATGATATAGGATACACCCAAAAACATTAAACACATGTCACAATGTGTTTGATCATTTTTGGTGTATCCTGTATCATATAAGATCATATCAGAAAGTGAAAAACACACTAACAAATACCCTAGCAAAAAGCATTGCTCTGCATAAGGGCTTCTACTAAATGCTGCAAATTAAATGCAGGGTTGTTTTTTTTTTTAATTAAAAGCTTAATAATCACAACATAACATGTAACTACATGCTGGCCAATTTCAATATCAGGATAGAACCAGTATAAATTATTTATATATATATATATTTTTTTTTTAATTAGCATGTATACCATCACAGCACATGTACACAAAATTAGTGCTGGGGATTCAGGTTTGAATCTCAAGTTTTCATGTTCTCCCGGTGGGTTTCCTTAGGGTTCTCCGGTTTTCTCCCACAGAACAAAAACATGGATATGGAAAGGTAAATGGAATGCTCTGAATTGCCCATTATAGTGTGTGCGCTCATATATGAGTGTGCCCAGCAATAGATTGGCACACTGTCCTGGGTGTATCTGCCAAGTGCCCCCCCCCACAACCCCAGTAGAGGATTAAGCGGAAAATAATGAATGGATGAATGAATGAATGAATGAACAAATGTTAACATATGTTAACGCAAATAATCAGCTGAGGACAGTTGGAAAGTGGAAATAACAACTTACAATTTCTTTAGACAATAAAAGTATCAAAGCTGACGAGCAGATAATCTGCAGTTTGAGAAATTGCATGAATGATACTGGTCTGCAAGGTGATGATTAAGTCACTTTGTGTAACAACTGACACCAGGGACATACCACGAAATGTGCTGAGAAAGATCGTCATCCAATCTTTAGACGAACAACAGTGGTCTTACTCTTAAATTGACCAATCCCATGAATATTGGTGATATAAGAACTGATTAACACGTGGCCTCGAAACGGCTAATGTTTGCTCTATCTGTACCATTACCTACGAACAACACATGTACAGCCTGCTGTACATAACTGAGTGTAGTATTATATTCAACACGGAAGCTAACACACCCAGTAGGAGGCTTATAAAAGAAGAGCTAACAAGTCAAGGTTTCTGAACAAAACTGCGAATGTTTACAACCTGACTCAGCTGAGGCTCTTTCCGATAACGTTTCCATCTTATTCAGCTATTACACTAAATAACGCTCGTTGTAAGAACAGTTTATTGTGTTGCGTGTAAGAACATATTAGCTTCTTGTGCTATTGGCTCGGAAAGTCCATTAACTGAATATTGTTAAAATTAAACAATTAAACAAGCTACCCTTAATAACTGCAGCGTGAATGGGTTTCGTTGCAAACAAAGCGGAAGTACTGGCTAAATAATTAAAACAATTCCCAAAACTAAAGAAACTAAAACGAACAACTGTCCGTTTGTTTTAGCGCAGCTGTGTATTTGAATTGCGTTACGTATGTGTGTGTATAGTAGTCTTTTTTTTTAAAAAAAACAAGATTCATTATCAAGATAAATCCAATATAAGTCGGACATATCGTCCCAGAAATCTAGATGAGCTAACAATACACTACAGCCGACACCACAACAAGCCTGAGGTTAGCTCTCCCGATTAGCATCCGAGCCTTTAAGCTTGCGGTTTCGGATTAGCATTAGAATCTTCGTGACTACGAGAAATCATTACAAAAACTCAACTCACCGACGATGACACACAGCGCAAATCCATACAAGAAACCAACAGCGCGGGAGAGTCTGAACTCCATCCTTTATAACAGCTAATTATCAAAGTGCCGCAGCTCCGTGTTTACACATCCAGCCGACCAGTGTGCGCGTGCGTGCGTCTATGTGTTTTCGCGTGCGTGTGTGTACACCAGGGATTCGAACCGGGAATCCCTATAAGCCACCGTGCCGCCCTCTTTAAGAACATTGACAATGTTAATTTCCATATTTACAATGTTAATTTCCAAGGTTACAAGGTTACAAGGTTCCAAAGGTTCCAAAGTTAGAATTAAGAGTTAAAGTGTTTATTAAGGAGCCGAAGAGCGACGAGACGTCACATGAAGGCATATGCTCTCTATGATATTTTATACAGAACAATGAGGCTCGTGTTCTGTTGGTATACTAATTGTGTTTACGTAAAGCTTATTACCTTTTCTAGTATTAAGGTGAATTGATATGTAATTGTGGTTCTAAGTCAAGATGTAAATTCGTGTGGTTAAACAAGCAATGGATCATTCTTAAGATTAAGAGTTTACAATGTGGAAATTGCTCATTGTATATTTGTTTATGTGATTTACGTTACAGTTCTTATGGTTGGTTGTAAGGTTATGTACAAGGCTTAGGTACAAACTCAAGAATAAACCTAATCAGTATTGGCAAGAATATTTGTGCTGTTGACTTTAAATCGGAGGGAGCTACAATTTAGAATGATCTCTCTTGTAACATTACAGACCAATTTCTTTTTACTGTATTTACAATTTACAAATTACAATTGTACTGTACAATGTGCGTGTGTATTATATAATATAAAATATAATATAATAAGGGGCGGCACGGTGGCTTAATGGTTAGCACGTTCGCCTCTCAGCGCTAGGGATTTCCAGTTCGAATCCCCATCTGGGTGGAGTTTCCATGTTCTTCCTGTGTCTGCGTGGGTTTCCTCCGGATTCTCCGGTTTCCTCCCACAGTCCAAAAACATGGATCAAGTCAATTGAATTCTCAAAATTGCCCCATATAGAGTGTGTCTGTGTGAGTGAGTGTGTGCCCAGCGATGGATTGGCACCCTGTCCTGGGTCTATCTGCCCAGCGCCCGAGATGCTCTCCCCTGGATGGGCATGGGGAACCCCACCGCGACCCCAATAGAGGATAAAGCGGGAGATAATGAATGAATGAATATAATAAGGGTGAACACATGAAGGCAAAACTAACAGAGCTCTACAGAAATGAATTGTGCGCCAATATAAGAGAAAAATATTGTAGCGACCCATGTGTGGCTGCATTTTAGGTTGCACGTGGGTGTACGTAGGATCCGCCATTTTGGCTTGCAGTCACAGCTTGGCAGGTTGCCCTGCCAATGGGAAGTTGCCCCGTGTGTTTTCCTGGGATGCGATGCGGGGGACAGATATAAAAGGGAGAGGGTTCGCGTGTCTGCGTTGTTGGAGTTCCGGGAGTTCTATAAGGTTATGTACACGTTAATAAACCCAGTTGGTTAAAATGGCACATTTGACGTCAGAAGTGGGATCAATCGCCTGGATCGTGTACTGGAGGCGATCGATTGAGAACTGGGGTCTCTTGAATCTGGAACCCTTGGTGCGAGACGAAAAACAGCTGGACCGGAGATGGATTTGGAAAGCTAGTAAGGCTGGCATACCCGACGTTTCCATGGGGCGTTCATTCCCAACTTGCCCTGGATCACTTTGTAAATGCACTGGAGCCCAGCGAATTGAGGCAGCACATCATTCTAGCAGCACCCGATTCATTGCAGCAGGCAGTCGAAGAGGCAGAACGTGCCGAGATGATTTTTGTCCTCAACAACGCCGGTTCGGGAGCGCGACCGCGATGAGGGACAAACCAGCGATACAATGGCTCACCTGCTGGGAGTGCGGGGAGGTCGGGCACAGAGCTGGCCAGTGTAACTTGGCAGATGTACCACTGGCAGCGGGTGTGGGACCTATTGCTTCGCTTTGCTGATGTCTTCATGGCAACGGAACCAGCATGGCGCTTCACGAAATCAACAAGGGAGATGCAGCGCCGATCCGTCTGTGACCTGATCGCCTCCCTCTCGCTAAGCGGCAGGCAGCGGGACAACACATCAGGGAGATGGCGGCGGTGGGCATCATCGAGCCTTCACACAACTCCTGGATGTCACCTATGGTGCTGGCGAAAAAGTAGAATGGCACTTGGCATTTTTGCGTGGACTACCAGAAATTGAATGATGTGACAAAACTGGATTCGTACCCGATTCCACGCATTGACAACACGCTGGACTGTTTGGCGGGTTCGGCGTGGTTCAGCTCACTGGATCTCCGCAGTGGATATTGGCAGGTACCCCTCTCTGTTTCAGCTAGAGAAAAAAATGCATTTTCTTTGGGGAATGGGCTGTGGCAGTTTAAAGTGCTACTGTTTGGCAGACTGTGTAATGCGCCCACAACTTTCGAGAGACTCATGGTCCGCGTGCTAGAACATGTTCCAAAAAACAAGTTTGTGGTCTATTTGGATTACATACTGGTCCACGCTAGCGAATTCGATATGGCACTGTCCAACTTGGAGATGGTAATTAATGCGGTGAGGGAGGTGAATCTTAAGCTGAACCCTGCAAAGTGCTCATTTTCACAGCAGCAGGTGAACTTTTTGGTTCACATTGTTAGTGGGGTGGGCATCGAGACGGACCCGAGAAAGACAGACGCTGTGCGGGGCTGGCTGAAACCGCGGAATTTAAAGGAGTTATGGAGCTTCCTGGGTCTAGCGTTGTATTACCGCCGGTTTGTGCGAGGTTTCATTACATCACATGACCGAGCGTGTTGTTAAGTTCAGGTGGTCTGACGAAGCGGATCGGGCGTTTGTATTGTTGCGAGATAAACTGTGCACCGCCCCAGTGTTGGCTTACCCAAGGTTCAGGGAGAGATTCATTATTGACACTGATGCAAGCAATCACGTTTTGGAGGCGGTCCTGTCCCAGGTACAGGACGGGGCCAAACTAGTGATTGCTTATTTCAGTCGGCAGCTGAGCCGCCCCGAGCAGAATTATTGCGTGACGCGGTCGAGAACTGTTGGCGGTAGTGGCTGGACTGGGGCATTTCCGGCGCTACTTATACGGTGCTAGGTTTACACTGTGAACTGACCATGCATCACTGACCTGACTGATGCAGTTTAAGGAACCGGAGGGTCATTTGGCAAGGTGGATCACAAAGTTGCAGGAGTACCATTTTGGATTCGAGCACTGGGCGGGGCAACGATATGGGAATGCTGATGCTTTTCACTCCGATCGTGTAGTGACGCCAACTGTCGGTACTGCCAGCACGTTGAGGTGAAGGCTGCGGAAGTCATTGGGCAGTGTGCTGCTGTTAACACTAACGACCGGACCACAAGCAAGTTGTTCCAGGTAACACGGGTTGATTTCATACTGGTACAAGAGGCGGATCCAGAGATTGCGTAGGCCATCGAGGTGCTGCGGGCGGTGTGCTGTCTGGACTGGCAGGCGCTGTTGACCCGGGGACCGGTGGCTAAACGGCTGAGGTCGAACTTTGACAGTCTTCTACAGTTTGATCCAGACGGTGGTTCCACGGGACATGAGATCTGCAGTGCTGAGTGCAGTTCATGGTGCAGCGGGCTCCGGTCACTTTGGCGTGTCCAAGATGCTGAGACGCCTGCGACGATTCTACTGGCCTGGCTGTCGCAATGTCATGGAGCTGTTTGTCCACTGCTGTGACACCTGTACTGCGAAGAAGTCCTGCGGGATCTTCACGGGCACCACTACTATCAAAAGGACTGACGCGGTCACATCAGGCTGATGCTGGAGCACAGCAGAAAAGGGCATAAAAAATGCGGTGTTTTGGAGAGCCCCTGGTACTTGACTCTAAGGTCTGGTTTTATAATCCACAACGGAATAAGGGACTGTGCCCTAAGCTCCAGTCTGCGTGGGTAGTGCCCTGTGTAGTTAAGTCATGACGTTAAGTCACGTACCCTGCGTAGGTAAGTCTTGGGGCGTTGCTGCTTTTTTGTCCACAGAAACAGATTGGCCCCTTACCATCCTAAAGTTTTTGGGAGTGAACCGCCGGTTGTTTTGGGGGGTGACTCGCCTCTGGTATTGGGAGGGGGGTGCAACGATGTTATGAGTGTGTGTTCGGGACCGGGTGTGGGACGCCCGCGACGTGAACGCAGATTACCTGCTCGATTCATTGACAGTAAGGGGGGGGCTGTGTAGCGGGTGTACGTGGGACCCGCCATTTTGGCATGCAGTCACAGCTTGGCAGGTTGCCCTGCCAATGGGAAGTTGCCCCCGAGGGTTCGTGTGTCTGCATTGTTGGAGTTCCTGGAGTTCTATAAGGTTACGTACACGTTTCATTCATTCATTCATTCATTCATTATCTTCTACGTAATCCTCTGCTGGGGGGTGGGGTCACGCTGTTCCCCATACTCACCGAGGGGAGAACGCTTTAGGTGCTGGGCAGATACACCCAGGACAGGGTGCCTATCTATAGTTGGGCACACTCATTCACTCACACAGAAACACACTATATGGCCAATTGAATTTCCATGATCCATGTTATTGGACTCTGGAGAACCTGGAATCCTCAGCGCTAAGAGGCGAATATGCTAACCAAGATACAGCAATGGCAATGCATACTGACCAAATAGGTCTTCAATCACTACTAAAAACTATATCAGAATTCTGACTTTTAATATCAGAATTCTGACTTACTAAATTAATGAGAAAAATGTTCTGAGAGCAACGTGTAGTGACCAACTACGTCTTAAAACACTACCAAAATGTTTGTGCTAATTAATGGCTGATTACTTACTCTAAATTTTACATACATAAATTATTGCCTAAATGTTGCACTATATTGTTGCTGCACTCCACCCTCATCACAGCTTTTTTAAAGTTTGTAAATTGTAGTCTTTAAATTATATGTAACTGTAAATTATATGACACCATCAATTAAAACCAAAATGTGTGGAATATATTTGGCCAAATAAATCTTAGAATGTTGAACTAAATATTAAAATAAAAAATGGCATTAATAAAATAATTTTATACATGCCATTTTTATTTTGATATTTAAATCATTTACTGGGGTAGTCATAGGCTTGTCATTAAGGAACCCCACGTTGTGACCTGAAGGTTCCATTTCTGGTTTCACTAACTAGTATGACTTAAGTGCCCTTGGGCAAAGCACCTAACCATGATTGCTCCCCACATGCTGGATACAGGGCTGTCCACCACTCTGTGCACATGTGCTTAATTCACAATCCATCCATCCATCCATCCATCCATTATCTTGCACTTAATCCTCTTCTAGGGTCGCGGGGGGTTCCCCATGCCCATCCAGGGGAGAAAGTTTCAGGCACACACAAACACATTCTATATGGGGCAATGTGGAGAATTCAATTGACCTTGAATCCATGTTTTTGGACTGTGGGAGGAAATCCGGAGGAAAACCACATGGGCACAGGGAGAACATGGAAACTCCACCCAGATTTGATTCGAACCAGGAATCCCTAGCACTGAGAGGCGAACGTGCTAACCACTAAGCCTCCGTGCCACCGCTTAATTCACCAGTGTGTATATATGTATGGGTTAAATGTGGAGGACAAAGTCCTCTGTGTGCATGATAGGTAAAATAGATTACTTCATTCTAATTAAGACTTTACTCACATAGGCAACTGAGACTGTATCACTAGTTTATTGTCCATTTTGAATTTGGTGCTGGGCGGCATGGTGGCTTGGTGGTTTGCACGTTCGCCTCGCAGCGCTAGGGATTCCCAATTCGAATCCCAAACTGGGTGGAGTTTCCATGTTCTCCCCGTGTCCGTGTGGGTTTCCTCCGGGTTCTCTGGTTTCCTCTGGTTCCTCCAAAAACATGGATCAAGTCAATTGAGTTCTTCAAATTGCCCCATATAGAGTCTGTTTGTGTGTGTGTGTCTGAGAGAGTGAGTGTGTGCCCAGGGATAGATTGGCGCCCTGTCCTGGGTGTATCTGCCCAGCACCCGAAACTTTCTCCCCTGGGTGGGCATGGAACTCCCTCGTACCCTAGTAAAGGATTAAGCAGAAGATAATGGACAGATGGATAGATGGTTTTGGTGCTGACTGTAAATGCATTTTTGAAGAAAAAGATTAGGCAGTAAGAGTGAGAGAATTAGTAAAGGCTTACAAGACTCTGCACACTAAAAACAGGACACTAGACAACAGAAAAAATTTTGGGAAAATTATATGTTAAAGTTGCCCAGTATTCGAGTGGCGGGAACACACACTGGATGGACCTCAGTGGGTTCGGATGCTGGATGGTCTGTGGTGGGAATGGCACACTCGGGAAGGCTGGCGTGCCCTGACAGGCTGGCGATGATGGTGCCCTCTGACCGGCTGGTGTGGGTGGCGCACTCTGGCAGGCTGGCATGACTGATGTGCACTGACATGCAGGTAAGAAGAGCGCCATCTGGCAGGCCGGCCACGTCAGCACATACAGTTCCACTCTTTAGTCCCCACCTCCGCCTCAGGGTCGCCATCCTGCAAGCAAAACATATAAACCCCCACAGCCAGACCCAGAGACAGAGCCACAGAGGAGTAAGACAACGAGGGATCACATGGGACAGGGGGAACACAAGGGTCAGGGACATTTACGACACACACATCCTCACACACAACCAGTAACACCCCCTCACAGCACGAATCAGGCGCGGCGTGCTCTGGCTCGGTCGTGGACGCTGTACGTGTCTCACATGCAGCGCGCGAACCGGGCTCTGTAGCTGTAGCACGCCGCATCTCGGCACCACAGCGGCGGTGAGCTCCGCGCCTGAGTCTCGTACCAGGGAATGTAACAAAACGGACCAGACAGTCAGTCCAGAACTCCTCAGAATTCAGGAGGGTGTGTATTGGCAGAATATGCCCATACAGATACGACTCACCCGCCTCGTCATCGGAGATCTCGACAATATCGAGACCCTCCTCAGCGCAGAGCGACTCATATCCACTCCTCCACAGAAATTCATCCTCGGAGTCGGACCACTCCAAAGTTACAATTTCAAAGCCGTCTATGCGGCACCGGCACAGTGGGCACCGCATATCGACGTACTCTCGGACACGACGGAGGGCGCCGCGAATACAAGGGTTTAGTTTCTGTTTTCCCCTTTCTCTGTGCACGTTGTTACTTTGAAGTCAGCTTGTGTCTGTGTTACCTCTCTGTTATACACAAATATATTTTGTCAATTATCTTATACTGATAAGGATATGAGACATTTGCTGAGTTAGGGACAGGTGCTCATAGTATTCATTACAGGAAGCACCAAAACCAAGAGCCTATATAACTAAATATTTTCCTCTTTTCTCATACCATAATTTTACCATTATTTGCATTACCATTACACCCAGAAGCTGTAACCATATACCACATAGCTGCGAGTATCTAAGGGGATACACTCTATGCAATCCAAACATATTGAAGGCAATACATTCCAGGGTGGTTACTATGTACATGCACAGCACGTATTGTTTGCAGGCCGCCAAAGGCCAAAGGGTCACCAAAGCATCCTGCCCACCACAAACGCAAAAAAAAGTAGGGCTGGATGCAGTGCTAGATAGTCTTCACATTTATCTGAATAAACCTTTTTAGCACATAGTGAATGTGTAAGTAGTTTTTTAGTTTTTTTTTTAAAGATTTTGAAAATAATAATGAAAGTTCTTCTTTACAAAGAGTGAATCACATGCCTTTTGGCTAATTAAAAATTAGTATAGATTTAGCGATTAAGTAGTGTCATTGAACAGTTGCATATTTTAATAGAACTGAAGGGTACGAAGGTGTAATTGAGCATTCGGTAAATTGAAGGCAAAGTCAAGAAATTAGATCACCTGCTGCTATCGTGTGTGATTAATATGCTCTTCTTTCTGTCTGCAGTGAGCAGGAGTGAAATGTGTGCCTCCGTGGGGAAAGACAACTGTACATCTCGGTCCATTGTAAAATATCTTTAAACTAATGTCAGTTGGTGTATTGTGGCAATAATTATTTCTTTGAGTTCAAACTCACCTGTCCTCCAACGTCACTCAGTGTGAACTGTTTCATTGGTGCCAAAAAACCTGGGCACCTGAGAATCTTCTCCATCTAAATGCATTGTCCATACCTTGCTGTTGCAAGTGCAGGCATATTTGTGTATATTATATATATTGTATATTGTGTAATATGTTTATTTTCGTGTACTTTGATTGTAACTGCTGTTTCAAACTGCTGTGCTTATGACCATAAAATTTTGAATCTTGAACCAGCAGGTATTTGGAGGTACGGTTTAAGCAGCAGGTATTCCAGCCAACTCTCTGATGGTGGCTGCTGGACTAACTCCAACTCTGAAGAAAATGGCCAGAAAACAATGCTAAAGTAGACTTGGCGGCAAATCCATAGAGGCTTTGGGCGAGCCAGAAAGTCAATGAGTCACCCAACTGCTGCCACTCTGGCTCAATAGCTATGCAATGCGGGTCAGCGATGGTTGCTTACTGAGGAGTATTGTCAATGTCAGAGTAGTTATTGATCTCATGGTATTTATTTTGACATCTGCCAAACTATGCTCAGGATCTTCTATGATTCTATGTTGGTGAGTGCTATCATCCATGCTGTTGCATGCTGGGGCATCAGGCTGACATTGGCAGATGCCAACAGACTCATTTTTTAATTATCAGGTATACTAAATAAATTTATTATTGGTTTTATTCTTTAAGACTTAACATACATATTTAGTTTTTTACTGGACTGCTTATTGTCTGACCTGATCTAATCTAAAAGAGAAAACCTTTTTTAGAACTTTATTTTCATCCACAGACAAGGTGGCTAATTGGTTAACATGTTCACTTCTCAACGCTGGGGATCCTGGTTCATCCTGTGTCCTTGTAGGTTTCTTCCCACAGTCTAAAAACATAGATTTAAGATAAATTGACTGCTCTTAATTGCCCCTATATAGTCTGTGCGGCTGTGTTTGTGTGTGTGCCCAACAATAGATTGGCGCCCTGTCCTGGATGGGCATAGGGAACCCTACTCGCAACCCTAGTAGATGATAAAACGGACGATAATAAATGAATATTGTCATTTATGGTTGAAAGTTTTGGAACTATGTCCTAGGATAACTATTTTCTTCTTAAAGCCTAAAAAGATTGAAATCACAGACTGATGTTAATTATATTTTGTCCATGAATACTTATTAAATAATTCCAAATGGTTTGTCCCTTCCTTTCATAGCATTTTCCCCAGATGGTTCCATTGGTGGTTTCATTCAGATGGTGCGTTAGTGCCACTAATATGGGATGTATTATGTATTTAAACAAAGAGTTCACAAAATATTTATCACAAAATAAAATTTTTATTGTTTCTTTCAAGTGCTACATGTTGACAAAAAGTCAGATTATAACATTACTTTTAGATTAACATTAACCGTCTGTAACCAAGAACAACACAAATCAATATTTTACAATATTAAAAACAATGCAAACAGAAAAAGTAAATAAAAAGTACCCATAGATTGACACCCCTAGATGGGCTTGGGACCGACATCAAGCTCTTCACTCTGTTGCCATCAGGACGGCGTTTTCGTGTCCAGAAGGCAAACACAGAGAGGATGAGGAGGAGCTTCTTCCCAACGGCAATTTGGACCCTGAACCAGGACTAAATGGACATAATCCCACCCACAACACTTTCATAATTAAAATAACTTGTAACGCTGCACTGCAAAATTTGCACAAAAAGCACAACCCACTTTTATAATTCCATTTGCACAGTGTATATACATAGTTAAATTTTATTTCTAGTTACATTTTATTTTTATTTTATCTTTATTCTATTCTATTTTTCCTAGCCTTAACAAATTAACAAATTTAACTTTCTGTGGAGAGGTCAGGTAAAAATTTCACTGCTGGCTGTACCATGTATATCTACGCATGTGACAAATAAACCTGATTCTGAAACCCAATTAAGCAGAAGATAATGAATGAATAATGTAAAATAGATTTTAAAAACAAGATATAAATGCACTAAATGGAACAATAATATAAAAATTATAGAATTTAAAGCATATATATTTAAAACAAAGATCTTAAAAACACTTGAAACTGAATTTAATTGAAATTGATTAACCTTTAATGTTAATCAAGCCCGGCTTGTGTTTAACCAGCCCAAGTGAACTCATGTCACTCCACTACTCATTTCCCTCCATTGGCTCCCTGTAGCTGCTCGCATTCAGTACAAATCACTGACTCTGTGTCACGCTGCCCACCTGGGATCTAGATGCGGCTGCGCAAATATAGCGCAGAGCCGCGGCGCTCTAACGCGCAGAAGGGAGCCAGGCACGCAGGTAGAACAAAAACAGGAGTATTTATTACTGGTGCAAAACACCAAACAAACAGGTACATAAAGGACAAGGTGACATGAAATACACAAAGACGCGCACGGAAGACGTAAAACCCCGGAACTAAATACCCTGACCTAACACACCACGTGCACCCAACCACCCAACGAACCCGCGAAGCTAATTAACTCAAAGACCTACACAAGACAGCTAATTAACTAAACACAGGCACATCAACACAAAAACCAAAAACACCCACACACAACGGCCGAGGGACGGGTGCCCTAGGCACCCGTTACACTACCCCCGCCCTTACGGTCGCGTAACGCGGGGACGCGACCAAGACACCCCAAAAAACAGTCCTGGGGGGGTGGGAGGGGTCGTCCGCCCCTCCTGAGTCGGGCTCGATAGGCGCCCTCCGGTGGACGCCCTCTGCGGGGGAGGCGTGTGACACGTCTATGGGTCCTGTGTCGGGGTGGACGCCCTCTGCGGGCGTGGTGTGGAAGGCGCCTTCTCCGGACGCGGAGCTGCGGACGGCCTCCGGCTGCGAGGTCAGGTGGCCGCCCGTGGCGGATCAGGACTGGGCCACGCCCTCCTACTGCGTGGTCCGGTGGCCACCCACGTTGGGCGAGGAATGGGCCCCGCCCTCTTGCTGCAGGGTCAGGTGGACGCCCACGGGCGGCGTGGTCCGGAGGACGCCCCCTGGCGGCGTGGCGAGGCGGACGCCCCCTGGCGGCGTGGCGAGGCGGACGCCCCCTGGCGGCGTGGCGAGGCGGACGCCCCCTGGCGGCGTGTCGAGGCGGACACCCCTTGGCGGCGTGGTGAGGCGGGCGGCCCCTGGCGGCGGGGCGTGGCGAGGCGGACGCCCCCTGGCGGCGGGGCGAGGCGGGCGCCCCGTGGCGGCTTGGCGAGGTGGACGCCCCCTGGCGGCGGGGCGTGCGGCGTGCAGCCCCTGCTGCTCGGGCTGGGCGGCGTGCGGCCCCTGGACCTCGGGCTGGGCGGCGTGCGGCCCCTGCTGCTCGGGCTGGGCGGCGTGCGGCCCCTGCTGCTCGGGCTGGGCGGCCCCGCTGCTCGGGCTGGGCGGCGTGCGGCCCCTGGACCTCGGGCTGGGCGGCGTGCGGCCCCTGGACCTCGGGCTGGGCGGCGTGCGGCCCCTGGACCTCGGGCTGGGCGGCGTGCGGCCCCTGGACCTCGGGATGGGCGGCGTGACGCCCCCTGGGCTTCGGGATGGGCGGCGTGACGCCCCTGGGCCGCGGGATGGGCGGCGTGACGCCCCTGGGCCGCGGGATGGGCGCGCGCGCTGGCTGGACCTCGGCGGGCACGCAGGCAGGACGGACCTCGGCGGGCACGCACGCTGGGCGGACCTCGGCGGGCACGCACGCTGGGCGGACCTCGGCGGGCACGCACGCTGGGCGGACCTCGGCGGGCACGCAGGCTGCGCGGACCTCGGCGGGCACGCAGGCTGCGCGGACCTCGGCGGGCACGCGCGCTGGCATGACCTCGGCCGGCACCTCCGGCTCTCCATCCTGAACACAAAACATATAAACCCCCACCGCAACGCCCAAACACAACGAGACAAACATGTCGGACATGGGGAGGACAGACTGGTCGGACGACACATAGGAGGACGGGGGACACAACACATAGGAGGAAGAGGGACACAAAACATTCGCGCACTCAGGCGGCGGCTCCGGTACCGCCCCCTCGCAGCGCGACCCAGACGCCGCACGGACCGGCGCGGTCGCGTCACGTGACTGCCCCGCAGTCCACGCTTCGCGCTCCGCGGCTGCGCTGTCGCCGCGCTCTGCGTCTGTGTCTCGCCACCGGGGGTTTAACAAACCGGACTGGACCCTCCGTCCAGAACTCCTCAGTGTTGCGGAGGGTGTGTACGGGCAGAATGTGCCCATACAGGTAAGGTTCGCCCGCCTCGTCATCGGAAATCTGGACAATGTCCAGATTTTCCTCTGCGCAGAGCGCCTCAAACCCGTACCTCCACAACCATTCCTCATCGGAGTCGCTCCACTCCGCCATGACACTGTTTGAGCCGTTCCCCCGGCTCCGGGAGGGCGGGCTCCGCATAACAACGCACTCGCGGAAACGGCGGAGCGCGCCGCGAGTACGAGGCTATACGGCCCCCCCAAAGAAAAATTTAAAAATAGCCTACCTGGGCTCTGGACTCCCAAAACGTTGGCGCGTCTTTTCTGTCACGCTGCCCACCTGGGATCTAGATGCGGCTGCGCAAATATAGCGCAGAGCCGCGGCGCTCTAACGCGCAGAAGGGAGCCAGGCACGCAGGTAGAACAAAAACAGGAGTATTTATTCAAGGTGCAAAACACCAAACAAACAGGTACATAAAGGACAAGGTGACATGAAATACACAAAGACGCGCACGGAAGACGTAAAACCCCGGAACTAAATACCCTGACCTAACACACCACGTGCACCCAACCACC